>OX578135.1:39973634-40016134 GCA_951213105.1 Amaurobius ferox
CATAGATCTAAATCCCTGAACCACAAAATGTGTTTCGGCAGAAAAGAGAACTTTCTCCCAGTCCTTCTCAGTCCATGTTTTGTATTTCCGTGCCCATTCCAACCTTTTTTTCTTCATGCGAAGCGTCAGAAGCTGCTTCTTGTACGGTCGACGTGCTCTCCGTCCGCGTTCTAACAGCCTGTATCGCACTGTTGAAGGTGCAATATCAACACCAGCTGCCACCATGGACTTAGAAAGGTCAAAACTCGTTAATCGAGGATTTTTAACACTCATTCGATGTAAAGTTTTGTCGTCACGAGTCGAAGTTGATCTTTTTCGGTTCCAGCATTTCCTGTTTCCTGAAACCGCTTCCAGATCCTCCCGACACTTGCTGTACTCACTCCACATATATTACCTATTTCCTCGAACGTATTAGAAGTGCGTTCTCTAAGCGCAATCACTTTAGCACGTGTTTCCGCGCTGATATCCATGACGCTAATGAGCCCCGCAACAACTGAGAAACTACCACTGCGGAACACCTGCCACCTGGCGGAGGAATTTGAACACCTACTTACCAGGTGCATACGAACACCTGCTACTTTGATAATAACTGCAATTTGAACTCTGAGCTAATTTGGAGTGCTTCTTCCTAAGCTTACGTGTGATAAAACGAAAAAAATGACATTTCTCAATTAATTGCCACAATACTGTATATATATATTATGATTATATATATATATATATATATTGTGGTGAAAGAAACTTAAACGTTGGGTTTGGAGTTTATTTCCTTATAAATAAAAAATGATTGGATTGAATTATTATTCTTAATTTAATAGGTGATAGTGAATCGTATATTCGCGCACTGAATATCTTGTCCGCAATAACCCGCCATTAATGTTTTGTGCCAATTCCTAAAATAAATCATTAATTAACATACTACACAACTGAATCCCACAATTATAAATTTTAAAATAAACATTATTTATTACCCATATTATGATTACGATTAAACTTAATTTCATATACACTGCACGTGTGAAATCAGGATTTATAACACTTTTCTGAAATCATATATTCGACCTAGTATATAATGCATATTTGCACATATCTCTGTTTGTCGTCTTAGACATTCTAGCCCCTTATTAAATTTGAAAACATACTCTAGGACGGTCATTGCCTCCAGTTTTTATTACGCACACACTTGAACACCTTGGTCTGCCATTCTAGTCACAACGCTCTCGGGCGGTCATAGCCTGAATTCAGATTGAAAAACACGACACCTTCTAGGGCATCATCGCCTCAATTTTTTTAACACAACACTCTTCGACGGTCATTTTTATTTGACTGCCTATATCTTGATAATTTTTCCTTGTGGCTACATCCTATCGCCTGAGGTCCATCTACGCCCTCAATATCTCTATTGGTTGTTCCTCAAGGCGATGTAGGAACATGTCTTCATTGTTCACATCATATAAATCTCAAAACTGCAAAACTATCTCCTGGTCTAACATGCACACACACATACATACACACACACACACACACACACACACACACACATATATATATATATATATATATATATATATATACATGATGTCCCATAGAAAGTAAACATAATTCCGTTTGATCCATAGTTCCAATTGCAAAAATGATTTAAATAAGGTAGAAAGTTCTGAAATAGTAATTTAAATGATGTATCATATTTTTGTAGAAAGTTAACAAAATTAACTTTTTATACAGCCCTTCTATCAAAAAAAGTCAAAACACAAAATTTTTGTGAATACTTCATTTAGTCGAACAAAAGAAACATTTGGTTCCTAAAAGTATAAATGTAGGACAAAATACATTGTCAAAATTCCTGACTTACACCACTCTCTCGTGACTTTTCGGTACTCTCTTTTCGGTAATCGTAAAAATTAATAAATCCAGGAAACGTTCAATAATTGAACTGATGCACAGAAATCCTTCAGTGGAGTTTAAAAACAATTTGTTCCATGGTTTATTTTCGAAACAATTAAAAAAAAGGAAGACGATACTGGTTAAATGCTATTTCAACACTTAAATAAGGTAAATAAAACATATTACTGTTCTTTTCTAGGGCTGTCAGATATTTCACAGACTCAATCTATGGAAATTAAGCATGCCTTTCAAGTTTTGAAACCAAATAGGATCATTTAAAACCACTGCTTTCACTAAACTCAATGAGTTTCGAACTAATAAGTTTCTTAGAGTCTTTACCTCAATGAGTTTCTAACCTCTTAGTTCCCTTACCTCAATAAGTTTCTAACTACTTAGTTCCCTTACCTCAATAAGTTTTTAACCCCTTAGTTCCCTTACCTCAATAAGTTTTTAACCCCTTAGTCCCATTACCTTAACAAGTTAAACTTTTAACCTCAATAAGTTTCTAAAGCCCTTGCAGATGAATCGGTAAGAACTCTTGCATGCGGTACAGCAGATGGCGGGTTCAAGTAGACTGGTGGCGGATAGGGTGGCCAAATGTTGGTCATTACTTACGGCTGAAACACACTTATATGGATAGGACTAGAAATAGGCTAAAACACTTCATTTCATCATTTTCCGTTAGTACTCGTTATCTTCCTGAGCCATATAGATTGAGAAACGAACCTGTTGGTTGCAGTCGACTTACCAGCCGCTGAATAAAATCTCTTGAAGGATGCCAGCTTTACGGAAACGATGATAGTATTCCCTCAATATATTTCTAGGATATCGGTTTATGGTCATTACTGAACAGCGTCATTATAAAATCTAGTTAGGTAGCAGGATTACTTAAATGCTTAAATATAAAGTATGAATCGAAATAATAATGATATAATAACTATCGGAATGAAATAAATTTGAAGAAGTGGTAAAAGTTTTAATAACTATTTGCAACCGAAGTTGATTTGTGGATGTCCCCTTATTTCCCAATGCAAATTTTAATTAGTGATAAATATGTTAAATTGGATCGTATTACAATCAAATTTTTTCAGTTAAACAAAATATTGCATAGATACCAATTTTGAAATTTGACTTTTTCGGCAGAGGGGCTGTATAAAAAGTTAATTTTGCTAACTTTCTACAAAAATATATTACTGCCATTAAATTACTATTTTATAATTTCCTACTTTATATTTAAAACAATTTTGCTATTGGAACTATGGATCTACAACCAACTGTTAACACTGTTCACTTTCCACCACTGTTCCCTTTCTCACACCCTGTATATCCTTTACACCTTACACCTTACACCTTTCTGGTAGGTCGGACGGTCTTACACCTTTCTGGTCGGTCGGACGGTCTTACACCTTTCTGGTCGGTCGGACGGTCTTACACCTTTCTGGTCGGTTGCCTTACACCTTTCGGGTAGGTCGAACGGTCTGGGTCTCAACAACAACAGCACTCTGTATATCATACACACAGTGTATATCATACACCTGTATATCATACACCTTTCTGGTAGGTCGGACGGTCTTACACCTTTCTGGTCGGTTGCCTTACACCTTTCTGGTAGGTCGGACGGTCTGGGTCTCAACAACAACAACACCCTGTATATCATACACACAGTGAATACACAACGAATTATCAAGAATCAAAGGTCATATCAATAATACATAAAACCTCTACACATGCATGTGTGCGTGTGTAGGAGGTGTGGCGTGTGGAATCATGTGTGTGTGTCAACACTGTGGGCTCGTGTGTGTATGTGTGTGTGTTTGCATGTGGTTTTTGCGTATATCTTTATGTGTGTTTGTGCCTGTGTCAATTTTCAAATGGCATGAATGTATATGAATTATAAGAACTTTCCTTATATGCATAGTATATGGAATTTATATGGAATTTATATGGAAAATTTATGTGGAAGTATTGTGACGGGGTCAAAAATTGGAATTCGAGTTTTCGACAGGTCAGCACGTATCAGACATCCCTGATCACGAATCAGACGTTTTTGAAGTGATGTCTCTCTCTCTCTCTCTCTCTGTGTGTGTGTGTGTGTGTGGAGACGATATCTCACGAACGAATCAAGCAACCCGAACAAAATGTGGTAAAAAATCACAATCTGGGAATACTGGAAGCCTATTGTTTCTACACGCAATCGAATATTCAGAATCCTATTAAATTTTGAAATGAAATTAAAAAAACAATTATCAAAAAATTAAAACATTCAATAAAGTTACGTAAATAATCATTTCGTATGCAATTTTTCGTTAAAAACGATTGTCATAAACTTTAGAACGGTATCATGAACCGTTCTCGAGACATTGCACATTTTTCAAATAAATTTATCAAAAACCACACACAATTTAAAAAAATATATTAACTATTGTGAAATCGGTTCACTTTTTATGTGTAATATTATGCGATAAATTTATTCTTATTCTCGTAGTATTCTCTAGCTCTTTCCATTCACGAGTGAAGACACATTGGGTAATAGATTTGTAATTTGACGCCATTAGTCTTTTATCTACCATAAGAGTAACCTATTTCTCAAACAATGCTGGGTGAAATTTTGGCGGCAAATTTGGCGGAATATCGCCAACTTGGCGATTTTTTAAATGTTGCCAAATTGACGAAAATATCGCAAATTGACACAGATGTCACCAAATTGATAAAAATTACACTAAATCAAAGAAAATGAAGACTAATTGATGAAAATTCAATATCTTGGAAAGAATAAGAATCTACTATAAGAGAAGATACTTTGGGTAATAGTTTTGTATGTGGACGTGATTAGTCGTTCATCTGCTATAAGAGTAACCTATTTCTCCGACAATATTCTTGACGAAATTTTAACGACGAATTTGGCGGAATATCGCCAACTTGACAAGTTTTTGAAATATCGCCAAATTGATGAAAATGTCACCAAATTGATAAAAGTGTTACCAAATAAGAATGACGTTAAATCAATGAAAATGACAACTAATTGATTAAAATTCAATATTTTATAAAGAGTATAATACTCTACCATAAGACTCTGTACCTAACGCTTGACAAAATTCTGACGAATTTTGGCGGCATATCGTCAACTTGGCGATTTTTCTAAATGTTGCCAAATTGACGAAACTTTAGCCAAATTCATGAAAACATTATCAAATTGATAAAAATGTCGCCAAATTGATAAAAATAATGCCAAATCGTATGCAATATTTTGCAAATTTTGAATTCGTCATATGATGGACATACTTCTTATTATATAAGAATGGATCTTCTTAATATTACCAAATTGGCAATATTTGGTCCCACATCGTAGAAAACAATGTCAAAATTGCAAAACTGACACCAAGTTAATGAAAATGACGCCTATTTGATGAATTTATTATTAAAATATTTAAATATATTCTTTATATTGCTTATTGAGGATTTTATCAATATTGATAATTGTTAATTTAGAGTTGCGTAAAATATAAATTACTTGGGTACGAAATAATTTTAGATGTTGTCATCCGTATGTACAATTTACTTCGCTAAATCTACAATTTCACGTTACAAACACTGTGCCCTGGATCTCTTCATCACTTTTTAACACTTTACAACAAAGTTGAAAAGTGTTTATGACTTTGTTCATTCTGTCTGTCTGTCTGTCTGTCTGTCTGTCTGTCCGTTAGCACGATAACTGCCGTAAAAATGTTTTAATCAAAATGAAATTTTAGTATGTTGTTCAGACGGTCTGTAGGACCTATGGGAATATAAATGAATAATATCACACAATTAGTTTTGGATTGAACCCGGGTTGAAAAAATGAAATACATTGAGCCCTATGGGACCTAATTTTTCTAACATTTTTTAAGCGGATTTAAAATTCACAAATTGCTTCGAAAATTTTAGGTAATAGTCAAATTGTTCCATAAAATATATAAAAAAAAATTCAGCTAAATATATCCAGTAGTTTTTTAAATAAAAATTAAAATAATAATTACACATCTTATATGAAACGATCACGTGACCATGATATGAAACGATCACATGACCCACTTCAAAATGATATATGGCATCCATCTTGTTTCAAATTCGTGATTTTTTAAAGTTCTTTTTAATTCATATTGAATGTTGCATCCATCCTAAAACTACTTTATTTCTGCTTAAATTCTGTGCATCTACATACTAAAACAACACAATGACAATATATTTGAGTTTAAATTCTCATTCAAATTTGATTATTTCTACAATTAAGCCTATTTTTCACCTATGTAAAATGTAAACAGCAAAATATGTAGAATGCGTTGTATTAGAATTGCTGTATTTCTTTAACACAAAATAATTCAGTCCATGGAGTCTGCATGGCTGATATGAATGAAATATTAATTGATTTTATAAACAGAAGGACGATTTTTTTCGATGCAGTTTTAAGCATAAAGTTTATGAATTGTAGCTCCATGGTCTTAATTTGTAAATAAAATAAATTATTATAGTATTCCTGTTTCCTGAAACCGCTTCCAGATCCTCCCGACACTTGCTGTACTCACTCCACATATATTACCTATTTCCTCGAACGTATTAGAAGTGCGTTCTCTAAGCGCAATCACTTTAGCACGTGTTTCCGCGCTGATATCCATGACGCTAATGAGCCCCGCAACAACTGAGAAACTACCACTGCGGAACACCTGCCACCTGGCGGAGGAATTTGAACACCTACTTACCAGGTGCATACGAACACCTGCTACTTTGATAATAACTGCAATTTGAACTCTGAGCTAATTTGGAGTGCTTCTTCCTAAGCTTACGTGTGATAAAACGAAAAAAATGACATTTCTCAATTAATTGCCACAATACTGTATATATATATTATGATTATATATATATATATATATATTGTGGTGAAAGAAACTTAAACGTTGGGTTTGGAGTTTATTTCCTTATAAATAAAAAATGATTGGATTGAATTATTATTCTTAATTTAATAGGTGATAGTGAATCGTATATTCGCGCACTGAATATCTTGTCCGCAATAACCCGCCATTAATGTTTTGTGCCAATTCCTAAAATAAATCATTAATTAACATACTACACAACTGAATCCCACAATTATAAATTTTAAAATAAACATTATTTATTACCCATATTATGATTACGATTAAACTTAATTTCATATACACTGCACGTGTGAAATCAGGATTTATAACACTTTTCTGAAATCATATATTCGACCTAGTATATAATGCATATTTGCACATATCTCTGTTTGTCGTCTTAGACATTCTAGCCCCTTATTAAATTTGAAAACATACTCTAGGACGGTCATTGCCTCCAGTTTTTATTACGCACACACTTGAACACCTTGGTCTGCCATTCTAGTCACAACGCTCTCGGGCGGTCATAGCCTGAATTCAGATTGAAAAACACGACACCTTCTAGGGCATCATCGCCTCAATTTTTTTAACACAACACTCTTCGACGGTCATTTTTATTTGACTGCCTATATCTTGATAATTTTTCCTTGTGGCTACATCCTATCGCCTGAGGTCCATCTACGCCCTCAATATCTCTATTGGTTGTTCCTCAAGGCGATGTAGGAACATGTCTTCATTGTTCACATCATATAAATCTCAAAACTGCAAAACTATCTCCTGGTCTAACATGCACACACACATACATACACACACACACACACACACACACACACACATATATATATATATATATATATATATATATATACATGATGTCCCATAGAAAGTAAACATAATTCCGTTTGATCCATAGTTCCAATTGCAAAAATGATTTAAATAAGGTAGAAAGTTCTGAAATAGTAATTTAAATGATGTATCATATTTTTGTAGAAAGTTAACAAAATTAACTTTTTATACAGCCCTTCTATCAAAAAAAGTCAAAACACAAAATTTTTGTGAATACTTCATTTAGTCGAACAAAAGAAACATTTGGTTCCTAAAAGTATAAATGTAGGACAAAATACATTGTCAAAATTCCTGACTTACACCACTCTCTCGTGACTTTTCGGTACTCTCTTTTCGGTAATCGTAAAAATTAATAAATCCAGGAAACGTTCAATAATTGAACTGATGCACAGAAATCCTTCAGTGGAGTTTAAAAACAATTTGTTCCATGGTTTATTTTCGAAACAATTAAAAAAAAGGAAGACGATACTGGTTAAATGCTATTTCAACACTTAAATAAGGTAAATAAAACATATTACTGTTCTTTTCTAGGGCTGTCAGATATTTCACAGACTCAATCTATGGAAATTAAGCATGCCTTTCAAGTTTTGAAACCAAATAGGATCATTTAAAACCACTGCTTTCACTAAACTCAATGAGTTTCGAACTAATAAGTTTCTTAGAGTCTTTACCTCAATGAGTTTCTAACCTCTTAGTTCCCTTACCTCAATAAGTTTCTAACTACTTAGTTCCCTTACCTCAATAAGTTTTTAACCCCTTAGTTCCCTTACCTCAATAAGTTTTTAACCCCTTAGTCCCATTACCTTAACAAGTTAAACTTTTAACCTCAATAAGTTTCTAAAGCCCTTGCAGATGAATCGGTAAGAACTCTTGCATGCGGTACAGCAGATGGCGGGTTCAAGTAGACTGGTGGCGGATAGGGTGGCCAAATGTTGGTCATTACTTACGGCTGAAACACACTTATATGGATAGGACTAGAAATAGGCTAAAACACTTCATTTCATCATTTTCCGTTAGTACTCGTTATCTTCCTGAGCCATATAGATTGAGAAACGAACCTGTTGGTTGCAGTCGACTTACCAGCCGCTGAATAAAATCTCTTGAAGGATGCCAGCTTTACGGAAACGATGATAGTATTCCCTCAATATATTTCTAGGATATCGGTTTATGGTCATTACTGAACAGCGTCATTATAAAATCTAGTTAGGTAGCAGGATTACTTAAATGCTTAAATATAAAGTATGAATCGAAATAATAATGATATAATAACTATCGGAATGAAATAAATTTGAAGAAGTGGTAAAAGTTTTAATAACTATTTGCAACCGAAGTTGATTTGTGGATGTCCCCTTATTTCCCAATGCAAATTTTAATTAGTGATAAATATGTTAAATTGGATCGTATTACAATCAAATTTTTTCAGTTAAACAAAATATTGCATAGATACCAATTTTGAAATTTGACTTTTTCGGCAGAGGGGCTGTATAAAAAGTTAATTTTGCTAACTTTCTACAAAAATATATTACTGCCATTAAATTACTATTTTATAATTTCCTACTTTATATTTAAAACAATTTTGCTATTGGAACTATGGATCTGCAACCAACTGTTAACACTGTTCACTTTCCACCACTGTTCCCTTTCTCACACCCTGTATATCCTTTACACCTTACACCTTACACCTTTCTGGTAGGTCGGACGGTCTTACACCTTTCTGGTCGGTCGGACGGTCTTACACCTTTCTGGTCGGTCGGACGGTCTTACACCTTTCTGGTCGGTTGCCTTACACCTTTCGGGTAGGTCGAACGGTCTGGGTCTCAACAACAACAGCACTCTGTATATCATACACACAGTGTATATCATACACCTGTATATCATACACCTTTCTGGTAGGTCGGACGGTCTTACACCTTTCTGGTCGGTTGCCTTACACCTTTCTGGTAGGTCGGACGGTCTGGGTCTCAACAACAACAACACCCTGTATATCATACACACAGTGAATACACAACGAATTATCAAGAATCAAAGGTCATATCAATAATACATAAAACCTCTACACATGCATGTGTGCGTGTGTAGGAGGTGTGGCGTGTGGAATCATGTGTGTGTGTCAACACTGTGGGCTCGTGTGTGTATGTGTGTGTGTTTGCATGTGGTTTTTGCGTATATCTTTATGTGTGTTTGTGCCTGTGTCAATTTTCAAATGGCATGAATGTATATGAATTATAAGAACTTTCCTTATATGCATAGTATATGGAATTTATATGGAATTTATATGGAAAATTTATGTGGAAGTATTGTGACGGGGTCAAAAATTGGAATTCGAGTTTTCGACAGGTCAGCACGTATCAGACATCCCTGATCACGAATCAGACGTTTTTGAAGTGATGTCTCTCTCTCTCTCTCTCTCTGTGTGTGTGTGTGTGTGTGGAGACGATATCTCACGAACGAATCAAGCAACCCGAACAAAATGTGGTAAAAAATCACAATCTGGGAATACTGGAAGCCTATTGTTTCTACACGCAATCGAATATTCAGAATCCTATTAAATTTTGAAATGAAATTAAAAAAACAATTATCAAAAAATTAAAACATTCAATAAAGTTACGTAAATAATCATTTCGTATGCAATTTTTCGTTAAAAACGATTGTCATAAACTTTAGAACGGTATCATGAACCGTTCTCGAGACATTGCACATTTTTCAAATAAATTTATCAAAAACCACACACAATTTAAAAAAATATATTAACTATTGTGAAATCGGTTCACTTTTTATGTGTAATATTATGCGATAAATTTATTCTTATTCTCGTAGTATTCTCTAGCTCTTTCCATTCACGAGTGAAGACACATTGGGTAATAGATTTGTAATTTGACGCCATTAGTCTTTTATCTACCATAAGAGTAACCTATTTCTCAAACAATGCTGGGTGAAATTTTGGCGGCAAATTTGGCGGAATATCGCCAACTTGGCGATTTTTTAAATGTTGCCAAATTGACGAAAATATCGCAAATTGACACAGATGTCACCAAATTGATAAAAATTACACTAAATCAAAGAAAATGAAGACTAATTGATGAAAATTCAATATCTTGGAAAGAATAAGAATCTACTATAAGAGAAGATACTTTGGGTAATAGTTTTGTATGTGGACGTGATTAGTCGTTCATCTGCTATAAGAGTAACCTATTTCTCCGACAATATTCTTGACGAAATTTTAACGACGAATTTGGCGGAATATCGCCAACTTGACAAGTTTTTGAAATATCGCCAAATTGATGAAAATGTCACCAAATTGATAAAAGTGTTACCAAATAAGAATGACGTTAAATCAATGAAAATGACAACTAATTGATTAAAATTCAATATTTTATAAAGAGTATAATACTCTACCATAAGACTCTGTACCTAACGCTTGACAAAATTCTGACGAATTTTGGCGGCATATCGTCAACTTGGCGATTTTTCTAAATGTTGCCAAATTGACGAAACTTTAGCCAAATTCATGAAAACATTATCAAATTGATAAAAATGTCGCCAAATTGATAAAAATAATGCCAAATCGTATGCAATATTTTGCAAATTTTGAATTCGTCATATGATGGACATACTTCTTATTATATAAGAATGGATCTTCTTAATATTATCAAATTGGCAATATTTGGTCCCACATCGTAGAAAACAATGTCAAAATTGCAAAACTGACACCAAGTTAATGAAAATGACGCCTATTTGATGAATTTATTATTAAAATATTTAAATATATTCTTTATATTGCTTATTGAGGATTTTATCAATATTGATAATTGTTAATTTAGAGTTGCGTAAAATATAAATTACTTGGGTACGAAATAATTTTAGATGTTGTCATCCGTATGTACAATTTACTTCGCTAAATCTACAATTTCACGTTACAAACACTGTGCCCTGGATCTCTTCATCACTTTTTAACACTTTACAACAAAGTTGAAAAGTGTTTATGACTTTGTTCATTCTGTCTGTCTGTCTGTCTGTCTGTCTGTCTGTCCGTTAGCACGATAACTGCCGTAAAAATGTTTTAATCAAAATGAAATTTTAGTATGTTGTTCAGACGGTCTGTAGGACCTATGGGAATATAAATGAATAATATCACACAATTAGTTTTGGATTGAACCCGGGTTGAAAAAATGAAATACATTGAGCCCTATGGGACCTAATTTTTCTAACATTTTTTAAGCGGATTTAAAATTCACAAATTGCTTCGAAAATTTTAGGTAATAGTCAAATTGTTCCATAAAATATATAAAAAAAAATTCAGCTAAATATATCCAGTAGTTTTTTAAATAAAAATTAAAATAATAATTACACATCTTATATGAAACGATCACGTGACCATGATATGAAACGATCACATGACCCACTTCAAAATGATATATGGCATCCATCTTGTTTCAAATTCGTGATTTTTTAAAGTTCTTTTTAATTCATATTGAATGTTGCATCCATCCTAAAACTACTTTATTTCTGCTTAAATTCTGTGCATCTACATACTAAAACAACACAATGACAATATATTTGAGTTTAAATTCTCATTCAAATTTGATTATTTCTACAATTAAGCCTATTTTTCACCTATGTAAAATGTAAACAGCAAAATATGTAGAATGCGTTGTATTAGAATTGCTGTATTTCTTTAACACAAAATAATTCAGTCCATGGAGTCTGCATGGCTGATATGAATGAAATATTAATTGATTTTATAAACAGAAGGACGATTTTTTTCGATGCAGTTTTAAGCATAAAGTTTATGAATTGTAGCTCCATGGTCTTAATTTGTAAATAAAATAAATTATTATAGTATTGTGACGAATGAAATGGAGAAAGTTATGAATGAAATCCTGCTTTTATAGAGAGATCCAGGCGTGTTATTTTTTCTATGACGTCATTTGAATTAATTTCAGTTGTTTTCAATGAAGTTTTCAAATATAATAAATTATCGTAGTAATATGATAGATTTAAAAATATTACTGTGGAATGTATTGCATTTTAAAGATATTTAAACCACGCAATTTATATTTCAATGCCGTCATTTGAATCAAGTTCATTTTTTTCAATGAAGGTTTAAGTTTTCAAATATAATAAATCAATGTAGTATTGTGATAAGTTTTAAAATATTACCGAGGAATGTATTGCATTTTCGACTTTTTTAAATAAAATCGCATTGAAGTTGGAAAGTGTTTCATAATCAATGCTTTAAGCATGATTGATCTTTCTTGTTCACATTTAAAGAAGTGAATTCATTGAATTATATAAGGGAAGTCATGTGCTGCCTACATCACATTTCTTTGTTTCGATCGATATATTTCATTTTTTATTTTTGAGTAAATATATACCTAAATTAATGTATTGTTAAGTTAGTTGTATTAAATCATAAGTATATATTTAATAATTACTTTTGTCTTGCGTTCTACTAAATTCTAAAAATATATAATTCTTGTTATCTTTAAATCTAAACTTTACCAGAAATTTTTTATTATTAAATTTATAAAAAAATATCGTCATAAGTCTAAAGTTGATGAACAAATTTTAACGTAAGTTACTAACACGCTTCCGAAAATCTGAAAATAACCCTGTGTGAATACTTTTGCTTTTACATCTCCAAAGATTGGAGGAGGGTATGTCACATACTGAGATACGATTTATAGTTCTTGTAAATTGAACACACCTTTAGTCATAAAATCTGTCAGTGACAGCAAGCGTACTTGAAAGAATGATATAAAAATCCTCACCCGGTTGAAATATCGCTTAAAAGAGTCGTAAAAGATAATAGATTTTCAACTCTCCTTATTTATATTTAAAGCGCTTATATATATATATATATATATATATATATATATATATATATATATATATATATATATATATATATATATATATATATATATATATATGTATATTAAAAAACATAGTGGGGATGATTGGATTGTTTATGAGTACTGTATTGTGCTTGAAATCAGCTTAGTTTCAAATATCTGGCAACATGGGCATAAAAATCATTTTATTGGTTTACTGTGTATTATTATTTACAAGATTACAACTTATTATTTTTCACTTTAAATATTTATAATTTAAAAAATTACGTTTCAAAGTTAACAAAATTTTATTTCAAAAGTTTCAAAGAAACTAAATTATACATTTGTAAATAAAATAAAATGCTACAATTAATTTGTTATAATCATCTTTATCTCTTCAAATGAAAAATATAATTAGAAAATATATCATTACAATATTTGTTTAAGGTTATCATGCTACTTATAAACACAATAGCGTAATAACAAATGTTGTAATCATTATAAAAATTTCAGTATAGGTACAGCATGTAAATACTAGAACAAGACATGATTATTTGTTATTAGAGCAATTATAACTTGAAATGATAAAGTGTGTGAAATCTGAAATGTGAATATGAAGTGTGTGGATACGATACCTCACAAACGTACCAGTATTTCGCAATTAAATCTGAGGTATGTTAAATATCTATGCCTGAAAATAAAAACTAGAATGAAATATAAAGCATAGTAATTAACTTTTAAACTCCATTTATTCAAACTTCATAATAACTTTTACTATACATATTAATTTTCATTACATTATCTGCTATGAAAACAATTATAATTTATCCAAATATCTGATTTGGGTAGCACGTGACTTTCCTTATACAATGCGATGAATTTATTATTTTTACAGTAAAAAAAATCTGATATGGTCAGTACATGACTTTCCTTAGGTAATGCAATGCATTTACTATTTTTGCAGTAAAAATTATTTGTGGGCAGCACATGATTTTCTTTATATAATGCAATAGATTTACTCGTTTTACAATAAAAAATAATACATAAGATTCTCGACGTTGCGTTTTTAACATTATACATTAGGCGATATTCAGGATAACAACATGAAAAACTTTTTCAAAATATTCAATTAATTTATATTTCACGCAACCCTAAACAATCATCAATATTGATAGCATCCTCATCTAGTCGTCATTTTCTTTGATTTGGCGTCATTTTTATCAATTTGGCGACATTTTCGTTAATTGGGCAACATTTAAACAAGACGCCAAGTTGACGGCATTCCGCCAAAATCTCGCCAAGAATAAATTATTCTTGTAGCATTCGAAATTCGTATTCTGTGCACCTCGAAATAAGTTATTCTTGTAGCAGATAACTGGCTATTGGCGTCCAAATACAAAAGTATTACCTAAAGTATATTTTTTCATAAATGGAACTAGCTAGATCCACGAGAATGATGTCACCCAATTTCTTGAATGATATTACTTATGAAAAGTGAACATATTTCAACAATACGTAATATTTTTTTTTAATTTTATAAAATTTTTTGATAATTTTTTTGAAAAATGTACAATATTTCGAGAACTGTTCTTGTTAGCGTTCTAAAATTTGTTATAATCGTTTCCTAATGAAAAATTACATAAAAAATGACTGGTTTCGTAACTTTATTAAAGGTTTTGATTTTTAGACAATTTTTTTGAAATTTCACTCAAAAATTTAGGGGGTTCTGAACATACGAAAGCGTATAAAAGCAACAGGCTTCCAGTATTCATGGATTATAATTTGTGTACCAAATTTCGTTCGAATCTGTCCATTCGTTTGTCAGTTATCGTCTCCACAGTCTCACTAACACACACATACTTTCACACGCACACACACACATACTTTCACACGCACACACACACATACTTTCACGCACACAAACACACACAGACATCATCTCAAAAACGTCTGATTTGTGTTCAAAGATGCTTGAAACGTGATCTCCCGTCGAAAACTCGAATTTGAATTTTTGTCCGTCACAATACTTTCCTTATACTTGATATGTATATAAGGAAAGTAAAAATAGAGTATTCTTGTAGTATATACTTAAAGTATTCTTGTAGTATATTATTTCCAAGATATTAACATTTCGTCAATTAGTCGTTATTTTCATTGATTTAGCGTCATTTTTATCCATTTGGAGAAATTTTCGTTAATTTGGCAAAATTCACAATGTTGCCAAGTTGGCGAAATTCCGCCAAGTTCATCGCCAAAATCTCGCCAAGCATTAAGAACGAAAAAATAAGTTATTCTTATAGCTGATAAATGACTATTGACGTTCCAATACCAAATACATTACTCAAAGTATCTTTTGTTCATGAATGGAACGAGCTAGATCCACGAGAATGATGTTCCAAATTTATCGCAAAATTTGTCCCAAATTTTGACAATATTTTCGTCAATCTAGGGAGAAATATTGCTAAGTTGGTGATACTTTGCTACATTATTCGCTACGTTTGCCAAATTCATCACCAAATGTTACAGACAAACGGAGAGAAGGCCATTTCTTATATACTAGAAGGAATGCTTATCATATGACGGGAATCAGAATTTGATAAACTTTACCTCCCATTTGACGTTCATTTTTTCAATTTGGAAACATTTTTGTCACCTTAGTAACATTAAAATAGTCGCTAAGTTGGCGACGTCCCGCTAAATAGCTTGCCAAGCGTTACGTATGGACGGACGGAGAAATGATCTATTCTTATAATCTATTCTTATGTTCTTTCAAAGATATTGAATATTCATCAATTAGTCGTCATTTCATGGATTTAACGTCGGTTTCATCAATTTGGAGATATTTTATCAATTGGGTGAAATTGTCATCAATTTGGTAACATTTAAAAAGTCAGCAAGTTGAAGATATGCCGAGACATTCGTCACTAAAATTTTGCTTAACGTTACGGACGGAAACATAGGTTACTCTTATAGTAGATACTTTTACTCTTTCCAAGATATTGAATTTTCGTCAATTAGTCGTTGTTTTCATTGATTTAGCGTCATTTTTATCAATCTGGCGAAATTTTCGACAATTTGCCAAAATTTAAGAAGTCTCCAAGTTGGCAACATTCCGCCAAATTTATCACTAAATCTCATTAAGCGGTATGGATGGATAAATAATTTACTCTTATAGCAGATAAATGACTATTAGCGACGTCCAAATACAAAAGTATTGCTTAAAGTATCTTTTCTCATGAATGGAAAGAGCTAGAACCACCAGAATGATGTCACCAAATTTATCACATGATACTACATATGAAAAGTGAACATATATCACAATAGTTAATATTTTTTTTTATTTTATGTGATATTTTGATAAATTTATTTAAAAAATGTGCAATATCTCGAGAATGTCTCATACTATCATTCTACAGTTTATGTCAATTTCTTTTTAATAAAAAATTACATAAGAAATGACTATTTGAGTAACTTCATTAAATATTTTGATGATTTTTTCAAAATTTCACTCGAAAATTTAAGATGTTCTGTAGATTCGATTGCGTTTAATAGCAATAAGCTTCCAGTATTTATTGATTGTAATTTTTGTACCATATTTCGGTCACATCCCTCCATTCGTTCGTGATATATCACCACACACACACACACACACAGACATCACCTCAAAAATTATTTATTCGAGTTTAGGGATACTTGAGACGTACTCTCCTGTCAAAAACTCGAATTCGAATTTTTGACCCCGTCACAATACTTTCCTTATACATTATATACATAAGGAAAGTAATAATGATGGCAGTATAAGAGAGAATAGATAGTGTTAATAATTGCAAATGTTAACAGTATAAAAATGGCTTTTATTAACACATATAAGGCGGATAAGCTAAATACATTCATCAGCGACGCTAAGCTATAGTCAACATGAAAAATAATTTTTAAAAACAGATTTAAAGAATAACTTTGCAAGAAATAGGAACAAGGTTATTATTTTTGTTTTATTTTGATGACTGAGATACAAGTAAATATTTGAGAATATAAAATGCTTTAAAAAATAGAAAATCTCATAAAAAATGATTTTACTTACAATAACAGAATTTTTTGACTAATGATACGATAGAATAACTCAACTGCAAAGAAGCTATACTTGTCACAAAGGCGATACTAATTTTATAGGGAATGTTAAAAATATTAACCAAGTAAAAAACGAAATGATGTGGAAAATATGCAAAATGAAATTTGCTTCAAATTATGCCCTCGGAAAATTTGGTATTTAAATAATCTCAACTTTTACAATTGCAAGACGATTAAAATCGGTTATCACACTAAATTAATAACCTTCCCCACCTATTTAAAGCCATATATTTTTTTTAAAATCTGATGTGGACAGCACATGACTTTCCTTATATAATGCAATGAATTTAATATTCAGTTTAAAAAATGTTATTCTTATAGTAGATACTTATATTCTTTCCACGATATTGAATTTTCTTCAATTAGTCGTCATTTTCATTGATTTAGCATCACTTTTATCCATTTGGCGAGATTTTCGTTAACTTGGCAACATTTAGAAATGACGCCAAGTTGGCGACATTCCGCTAAATTCCTCGCCAAAATCTCGCCAAGCGTTATGGACGGAGAAATAAGTTATTCTTACAGCGGATAAATGGCTATTGGCGTTCAAATACAAAAGTATTACTCAAAGTATCTTTTCTCGTGAATGGGATGAGTTAGTTCCACGAGAATGATGTCAACAAATTTATCGCATGATATTACATATGAAAAGTGGATATGTTTTTTAACAGGTAATATTTTTTTTAATTTGTGGAATTATTTGATAAATGTATTCAAAAAATGTGCGATATCTCGAGAAAGGTTCATGCCAACGTTCTAACGTCTATGTCAATCGTTTTCTAAGGAAAAATTACATAATAAATGTCTATTTGCGTAACTTTATTAAAGGTTTTGATTTTTTAATGATTTTTCCAAATTTTCTCTCGACTGTTTAGGGGGTTCTGAGCATTCGATTGTATTTTAAAACAATTGACTTCCAGTATTCACGGACTGTGATTTTTGTACCAAATTTCATTCGAATCGCTCCATTCGTTCATGAGATATCGTCTCCACAGACCCACTGACACAAACACACACACACACTTTCACACACACACACACACACACAGACATCACTTCAAAAATGTTCGATCAGGGATGCTTGAAACGTGCCCTCTCGTCGAAAACTCGATTTCGAATTTTCGACCCTGTCACAATAATTTCCTTATACACTATGTATATAAGGAAAGTAATAACTATTGTGTGCTCTTCATGAATAAAAACAGCCACTATTCCAAATATACTTTTCACACCTACATCGACCATAGCGAAAGATCTCTTGATCCAGGAACCATTCAACTCCACCCACATCGACAAATAGGCTTCATCACAGAGGACAACGCCTAACTGCAGACGATAAACCCCGTTATCTGTCGTCCCTCCAAAAGCAAATTGATAACAATTTTCTTTCGATTAAATCGTTTATAAAGTAATGTTTTTTTTATTTATAGAGAGGCTTGCTCTGAGTTGCTAAAGTGTTTTTTTTTGTTTATTTACATATCATTTAATATGTTGTGTGTAGTTAGAGATTTAATAACTTTACAATGATAATTACAGGACTGTACAATTATTTTCTGTTTCAGTGAAATGGCGTTACTTTGAGTAAATAGACTAATATGGAAGATAAATCTCAATGGAAAAGCAAGTTACACCGAACATTTCGTTATTGGGTTATTATTCTTAAGTAATTTTTACTTTCCTAATATACAATAATGTATAAGGAAAGTATTGTGACGGGGTCGAAAATTTGAATTCGAGTTTTTGACGGGAGAATACGTTTCAAGCATCCCTGATCACGAATCGAACATTTTTGAGGTGATGTCTGTGTGTGTCTAAGTCAGTGACTCTGTCAGTCTGTGGAGACGATATCTCACGAACGAATGAAGCGAATCGAATGAAATTTGGAAGAAAAATTACAATCCGTGAACACTGGAAGCTTATTGTTTTTAAACACAATCGAATATTCAGATACCTCCTAAATTTTCGATTGAAATTTTGAAAAAATCATCAAAAAATCAAAACCTTCTATAAAGTTACGCAAATTGACATTTCTGATGCAATATTTCCTTAGAAACGATTGACATAAACTTAAGAACGCTAGCATGAACCGTTCTCGAGTTTCAAATAAATTTATCAAAAAAGCTGATAAATAAAAAAAATATTAAATGTTGAGAAAAATGTTTACTTTTCATATGTAATATCATGCGTTAAATTTGGTGGCATCATTCTCGTGGATCTAGCTCGTTCCATTCATGAGAAACGATACTTTGAGTAATACTTTTGTATTTGAACGCTAAAAGTCATTTATATGCTACAAGAATAACTTATTTCTCCGTCCATGACGCTTGGAAAGATTTTGCCGACGAATTTGCCGAAATGTCGCCAACGTGGCGAATTTTTTAGATTTTCCTAATTAACGAAAATCTCGCCAAATGGATAAAAATGACACTAAATCAATGAAATTGGCGAAAATTCAATATCTTAGAATGTAAGTATCTACTATAAGATTGACCTATTTTTACTTTCCTTATATACATATTGTATAAGGAAAGTATTGTGACGGGATTGAAAATTCGAATGAGTTTTCGACCGGACAGCACGTTTCAGGCATCCCTGATCGCGAATCGAACATTTTTAAAGTGATATATCTGTGTGTGTGTGTGTGTGTACTTGTGTGGTGTATGTTTGTGTGTGTGTGTCAGTGGGTCTGCGGAGACAATAACTGACGAACGGATGGACCGATTCGAACGAAATTTGGTACAAAAATTACTATCCGTAAACACTGGAAACCTATTGTTTTTATAAGCAATCGAATGTTCAAAACCCCCCTAAATTTTTGAGTGAAATTTTGAAAAAATCGTCAAAAAATCAAAACCTCTAATAAAGTTACCCAAATAGACATTTCTTATGTAAATTCTTATTAGAAAACGATTGACATAAATTTTAGAACGCTAACATGAACTGTTCTCGAGATATTGCACATTTTTCAAAAAAATTATCAAAAAATCATATAAAATAAAAAAAAATAAAAAAAAATTTCCTATTGTGAAACATGTTCATTTTTCATATGTAATACCATGCGATAAATTTGATGACATCATTCTCGTGGATCTAGCTCGTTCCATTCATGAAAAAAGGTATTTTGAGTAATACTTTTGCATTTGAACGCCAATAGTCATTTATCTGCTGTAAGAATAACTTATTTTTCCGCTCTTAACGCTTGGCGAGATTTTGACGACGAATTTGGTGGAATATCGCAAAATTGGCGACTTTTTAAATGTTGCTAAATGAACGAAAAACTCGCCAAATGGATAAAAATGACGCTAAATTAATGAAAATGATGCCTGCTAATCAACAATTCAAACTCCAAGATGAGTTGCATAAGAATTGCTAAATTATTTAACGACAAATCATTTTGCTGTAGGGTTTCGAATATAAGTGATATGAATGAAATATTCATTGATTTTACATAGAGAAGCTGACGATTTTATAACATTGACTTTTTTGATACCCTTTTAGTCTTTTTTAAGTTTTCAAGCAAATTAAATTATTGTAGTATAGTGATAATTAAGAAATATCACCGCTGAATGTATCTCATTTTAGAGATGATTAAGTAAAGCTGCATTTCAGTTGGAAAGTGTTTCATAATCAATGATTTATGCATGACTGATCTTTCTTGTTTTCTTTTGTTTTTATGGTAACAAATTATATATATATTTGTTTTTATGGTAACAAATTAATAAATTGTCCATTATTTTATATTCAAGTATAGTGGTTAATTAAGTTTCCCTTATGATCATTATAGAGCTGTGTTGTGAACTCGTGAGTGATAATTGGGTACACAGCTATGTTTTAATAAATTTATTTTTATAGTCGGAGTCAAAAAATTAATATATTGAGTAAAATAATTAATATATTAAAATTATTTTAAGTATTAATAATCTGGATCATAATGTGGACCATATAAATATAAAATTATTTACATTTTTAGCAATTAGATTCGCAGGTATAAGAATGCAAAGTTTTTACATTTTTGTAACACTATGTTTTCTGCAGAAGTTGCCAAGAATAGATGCTATCCTTCCACATCCAAAACAAGAAAGATCAATCATACAAAGCATTGATTATGAAACACTTTCCAACAGCAATGCAATTTTATTTAAACATGTCTAAAATGCAATACATTCCTCGGTAATATTTTAAAACTTCTCACAATACTACATTGATATATTATATTTGAAAACTTAAACCTTCATCGAAAAAAATGAACTTTTTAAAATGATCTCTAAAATGTGATATATTACTCGATAATAATTGTAGAATTATCATAATACCACGATAATTTATTATATTTAAAACTTCATCGAAAACAACTGAAATTCATTCAAATGACGTCATAGAAAAAATAACACGCCAGGCTCTCTCTAAAAAAGCAGCATTTCATTCATAAATAATTTCCCATTCATGTCATTCATCACAATACTATAATAATTTATTTTATTTAAAACTTAAGACCATGGACCTACAAGTAATTTAACTCTATGCTTAAAACTTCATCGCAAAAAATCGTCCTTCTCTCGGTAAATTCAATGAATATTTCTTTCATATCAGCTATGCAGACTCCATGTGCTAAATTCTTTTGCGTTAAAAAAATACAGCAATTTCTATACAACTCATCCTATATATTTTGCTGTTTACATTTTACATAAGTGAAAAATAGGCTTCGTTGTAAAAATAATCAAATTTGGATGAGCATTTAAACTCATATATATTGTAATTGCGTTGATTTAGTATGTAGATGCACAGAATTTAAACCAAAATGAAGTGGTTTTAAAACGGATACAACACTCAATATGAAATAAAAAGAACTCTAAAAATCACGATTTTGAAACAAGATGGATGCCATATATCATTTTGAAGTGGATCACGTGATACTTTCATATCATGGTCACGTGATCGTTTCATATAAGAGGTGTTATTATTATTTTAATTTTTATTTAAAAAACTACTGCGTATATTTCGCTGATTTTTTTTATATATTTTATGGAACAATTTGAATATTACCTAAAAATTTCGAAGCAATTTGTGAATTTTAAATCCGCTTAAAAAATGTTTGAAAAATTAGGTCCCATAGGGCTCAATGTATTTCATTTTTTCAACCCGTGTTCAATCCAAAACTAATTGGGTGATATTATTCATTTATATTCCCATAGGTCCTACAGACCGTCTGAACAATATACTAAAATTTCATTTTGATTAAGTCATTTTTACGGCAGTTATCGTGCTAACGGACAGACAGACAGACATACAGACAGATAGACAGAATGAACAAAGTCATAAACACTTTTCAACTTTGTTGTAAAGTGTTAATAAATGAATCAGTGGATTTTTTTATGCAGTAGAGTTTTAAAGATGGATAAAAGATGGATATTATTAGAGTTTTAAAGATGGATAAAAGAGAGATATTAGTAGAGTTTTAAAGATGGACAAAAGATGGATATTAGTAGAGTTTTAAGATGTATAAAAGAGGGATATTAGTAGAGTTTTAAAGATAGATAAAAGAGGGATATCAGTAGAGTTATAAAGATGGGTAAAAGATGGATATCAGTAGAGTTTTAAAGGTGGATAAAATATGATTACAGATACGGACGAAATATGGTTATTCTAGTTACAAATGCGGGATTCTGTTTCATTGAATAGAAGCATGTACTAATTTCGTAGCTGGTGTTAGTTCCGATGTTTGTATCTTGCATCCTGGGCAAGGCAAGGTATTTGCGTTAGTGGATACATTTATTTAATTAGAAAAATTATTGAATTTATGTAATTATAAATGATTTTGTAATTAAACATTTGATTATAAGAGATAAAAATGATTAATTAAACTAACAATTATAAATAAAACATATAAATTTAACAATTCACCAAACGCCGAGTAAGCCTTGAAATTTTTCATGTACAGCAAGGGGTATATGTACCCCAGTTTTGGAAACGCTTGACTAAAGTTATTGCTAATATATTATTGAGTTCTGTGTAAGAACAGAATAAAACCCTTCATAGAATATATACTGCATACCTTCATGTGAACATTAAAGTGAATGATCCCCTGATTTATGACATAGGAATCACTCAACTCCACCCATCGCGGCAAATAGGCATCGGAACAAAGGGCAACGCCTACCAGCACACCATAAACCCTTCATCTGTTGCCCTCCATAACAAAATGATATCTATATACATTTGATTATATCTACATTTTCTTTTTGTCTTATAGAAATTGTTTTGTGGTGTCGAATGGTGTATTTATTTTCATTTCTTGTTGTTTGGTATTTTAAGGCTCCATAGGAGGCAGTTATTTCCATTGGTGGTCCATGATGTTTCGTGATGAAGAATTTTGAAGTTTATATACGAATGAAGATATATATATATATATATATTCATATATATATATATACATATATATATACACATACATATATATACATATATATATATATATACATATATATACATATATATACATATATATATATATATATACAGTGAAACCTGCCTATAGCGATATTGTCTATAACGATAAACCTGTTTATAACGATATTTTCCACGGTCCCGGCGGATTTCCTATAGTTTTAGTGTATATCGAACTTGTCTATAACAATAATTTGTTTTCGAGTGAACCTGTATATAACGATAATTTTGCGTATTTCAAACTTTTTTCCCTGTGTTGTGTCCAAGACTTTTACAATGGCAAACTTGACAGAAAGGCAGTTCATCCTAAAGGGGAATAATGTTCTATGTACCGACTTTCCGAACAACAAAAGTTATTCCCATTACTTTTCCTCGGAGATTGACACAATGGGTGAAGGGGGAGTACGTGCACAATGTGATAGGACCACCTTCTAAGAAATTGTGATCAGTTCGCTTTTAGTGAATGGTTATTGTTCCAACTTAGCCACCTGTTTGTCACGTGATGTATGCTCATCTTTTCTGTATATACAGTATCACCTGCATAAAATCGACCCCCATCCAAATTTGCTTGCTCGTTAAATTCTTTTACAGCGACAGGACATGTTGTTGTTGTTGAGACCCAGACCGTCCGACCTACCAGAAAGGTATAAGGTAACCATTTGGACGGTCGGGAAGTGCCACCCAAATTAGACAGGAGCCCAGTGGGGGAGGCAGCGACAGGACATGTGTGACTTTTCGTGTTAAAAGCTCTTGTATGCACGCAGTGTTGTACGGTAGTGTGCAGTGTCGAAAATGGCCCCAAGAAAAACGATTTCTTTTCAGGAGAAACTAAAAGTAATCAGAGATATCGACAGTGGGCTAAAACAAGTGGGAAATTATTTATGAATGAAATGCTGCTTTTATAAAGAGAGCCAGGCGTGTTATTTTTTCTATGACGTCATCTGAATGCATTTCAGTTGTTTTCGATGAAGTTTTCAAATATAATAAATTATCGTAGTATTAGGATAACTCTAAAATTATTGCCGAGGAATGTATCCCATTTTAGAGATGTTTAAACCAGGCAATTTATAATTCAATGCCGTCATTTGAATGAAGTTCATTTTTTTCGATGACGGTTTAAGTTTTCAAATATAATAAATTAATGTAGTATTGTGATAAGTTTCAAAATATTGCCGAGGAATGTATTGCATTTTAGACATGTTTAAATAAAATTACATTGAACTTGGAAAGTGTTTCATAATCAATGCTTTAAGCATGATTGATCGTTCTTGTTATTTGATGAGTTTTTAATTTTACTTTTCTTTTAAACATAGAAGGATAGGTGTGATAGAGGTTTTTATCATTATTTTTCTTTTAATATAAAATGATTTAAATAATATTTATTGACTAAAGTATTGAATGCACTTTTTTCATGCAATAGTTATTTTCATTTAATTGGAGTTCTTAGTTTTCAAAAAAACTTTGTCGCACTTTCTTATTCGGGAACATGATTGCAGAATAAATCGCCCCAAGCCTCCTCACGGCTTCTTCTTCTCTGCAACTTAACGATAACTTCATTTTGTTTCGATAAAACTAATTGGGAGTGGATGTACTGAAGCAAGCGCTCGTAAGACAGTATAAAATGCATTGAGTTGGAGACATTTTTAGCTCAACGTAATGATCATAGATAGCATACCACGCTTTGGCACCAGTGATGAAATCCCGACATTGCCAAGCTGACAATTTCAAATTTTCACTACAGTTAAAAAAAAGGTTTTTAAACCAAAGAATTGAAACAATGAGATTTGAACAAGCTATTCATCTATACAAAACCTTTCAAACTGTTTTCCTCTGTTTCAATGTTTTATTTGAATAATAATGCCCAAATTTTACGATGAGATATAATGATTGTAAAGACATACGGGTTTGTTTTTCAAAACCAGCCTGAAAAGCTGTATTTAATAAGGCCCTAAACTCAATTTTGAAAATTTTGACAACTGAGCCCTCTTCTAATAAGTCATCACAATGCATTTGAATGTTATTTTTCCTAAATTGCATCGAGATATATAAGCAAAATAATATGGTTTAAACTCCAATTATTTGGATTCGATTGATGTACATGTTGTGAGCATTAACGAGGGGGAAACGACCGTTTTATAAATAATTCCTGTGCGCGCGAGAATATGGGATTTTCGAAAATTTGGATCATTAAAGATTCGGGGGATTTAGTTCCAATCAATCAATGTAGGAGACTTGTCAATTTTTATCCAGATGGAACAAGATAAAAATATCAAGTTTCTTTTTGAAACTTAAAAAAATTTAAATTAGTCATAAAATCGCATAAAAGTAGTTACTTCATGTGTCATTTGTGACTTTTTAAAAAATTTTTAAATTTAAAAAAGTAACTATAACAGCATAAAAATAGTAAATTTATGTGTAATTTCTATTTAAGAGGAAATGACAGTATTTGCGGTAGGCCAGTATATATCAACCGTTCTCGAGACATTGGGTAATTTTGGCCTAAAACGAAAAATAAGAATTATAAACTGTAAATGTTCATATTTTTTGAATAAGCAGAAATTTGAAAATGACTATTACGTATAAATGAATTATTATACAGTTTTATTGGAGGTAGTACTATCGCGTATAGAGATATTAGAAATTTTACTTGACCACAGATAGAGAGAAAAGCAATACCGATAGAGGTTTATGAAATTCGATGCACTAATCTATGGCAGTAAAAAGCTTGTAAAATTTTAATACAAAGATTCATAAAAAATATGTAGCTTTTTATTGTCTTAGAATATTTAAATATATCCATTTATAGTAAAAATCATATGGTTGAGCACATAATGTATGTTAAATTTATTTCTCTATAAGAGCGTAATTTCTACATTTCATTAATATTTAATTCTTTAATCGATTAAATTAAAGAATTATTTTAAACTTCCCTCTAAAAATTATGACTTTTTCCAATGCAATCTTTCCATTGAGTCGTAAACAGTATTTATTTTATAGCTGGCATTTATTTATTTTTGTTTTACTCCATATTATAGCAATTTTATGTAGGGATACAAAACTGTTAGTATCAGAAAATCTGCTTTGAATTGGAATTTAAATTTTAAATTTTGGCTTCGTAGAAAATGAAAAACTAATATTTAATACAGCGTGCATTTTTGCTCAAGTATCTGTTCGTTAAAAATATTTATCTACAGGTTGTTTCTTGCATTATTATATACTATTTACCTGATACATCAATAACTCAGTACACAAGTATGTTTACAAATTTCTACAATATTATTAGAATTCCAATGGATTTCTAAGTCAAAGGAAAACTTTCAAAGCACTATCGTAGAAATGTTACGTGATAAATTTTTATAAGCGGCAAAATATGCTGCTTTAAAATATATTAAAATATATATTTCAAAAGGAGAAAACCAAAAACATATTTGCCTTTGACAAAAATTCTTCTGACAAAGTATAATATAATGTAAACACACCTTTGAAAGTAAAGTTTTGCTTTTCCGACTGGTGTAACTTTTCTCTTCGAGGATGAAAGAAATTGATAGGAGTTAAAAATAATCGACCACAAGGGAATATCCCTGTTTGAGTTTTTAAACACCAGTTTGTCCCAAATGCGTATATATTTGAATTTATTCCGTTTAACTGATACTGTTTTCTCTTCTCATGTATATTTCTTTACATACGACTGTGCTCCCATTGTACAGTACAAAAATTATATAAATGTAATAATGAACATAATATTAAATTTGCGCATAAAAATTATGACTCTTTTCCATTGTACTTTTTTTATTGAGTCGTACAGTAGTTAATGTATATCTGGCATTAATTTATTTTTGTTTTATTGCAAATTATGGCAATTTTATGTAAGTATACAAAACTGTTGTTAGTATCAGAAAAATTGCTTCGACTTCGAATTTAAAATTTAAAAATTGGCTTCGTAGAAAATGGAAACTTAAAATTTATCATAAAGTATATCATTTTTGCTTAAGTATCTGCTCATTTAAATATATATCTGCAAGTTGTCTATTTTATTATTATATACTATATACCGTAATCACATCAATATCTCTAAAGTATATTTATAAATTTATGCAATATTATCACAATTTCAATGGCTTTCTAAGTCAAAGAAAAACATTCAAATCACTATCATAAAAATGTTGCGTAATAAATTTTCATAAGCGGCAAAAATATGCTGCTTTAAATTATATTAAAATGTATATTTCGGAAGGAGGAAACCAAAAACATATTTGCCTTTGACAAAAATTCTTCTGACAAATTATAATTTAATGTAAACACACCATTCAAAGTAAAGTTTTGCTTTTTCGACTGGTGTAACTTCTCCCTTTGAGGATGAAAGAAATTGACAAGAGTTAAAAATAATTGACCACAATGAAATACCTCTGTTTAAGTTTTTAAACACAAGTTTGTCTGAAATTAGTATATATTTAAATTTATTCGGTTTAACTAAAACCGAATCCTCTTCTCATGTACATTTCTTTACATGCGACTGCGCTTCTACTGTATATTATAAAAATGATGTTAATATAATAATGAATATAATATTCACAGTAATTATCTCAAATGATATCCAAATTAACGTTTTAAATAATTAATTTTTGTGAATATTCCCACTTCCATTGAATGTGTCAACTGTGTTGGTACACCGTTGCCAACTGTTTCTTTGAGTTTTAGAGCATAATTTTAGAGCTATAGACTCTGTATCTATCTTTTATGGTTTAGAAGATATTTTGATTGAAAATAACCAAAGTGGAGCAAAAATTTGCTACGACAAACGCTTTTAATTTTTTTCCAAAAAATAAAAGTTCAAAATATTAAAACATTAAAAATATTTTCATATATTCATAATATGTACCATATTTAAAGAAAAACAAGTAAAAATTGTTTCGATTTTTATCTATTAGGTTCGAAAATATTACGTGTTTACATTTTTCATAACTCTCCGATTTCATCCAAAGATAACCCGAGCAAAGATGTTTTTCGCACCTAAACATATTTGCATTGATGAAAGCTGATAAAGACAACAACATTATTCAATGCAATATATCTTCATAGACTGATTTTTATTCATTTCCAATTGGCATCGCGGAAAACTCATCATGCTTTGACGAATTTCCGAGGAACTCAAAGACATTAATATATGTATAAATATGTGTTAACCATATCAGAACATGTCTATCTTTTAAGGTAAATATGGGGTTATCGGAAGACATGTTTATTTGATTTCCTTGAAATAAATATATCTTAAAATATTCCAGATATTTTTACGAATAGAATGGTCAATTTTTGTGGCAGTCGGATAAAGGTATTTGGAATTTTGCTAAAAAAATACCTTGCTGTATTTTATAATTTGTTACAGCAATTTTTGCATAAAAATATTATATAAAAGCTTTCGGATTGACAGACTTATAGGCAGTTACCCATACCATTATGGTACCCATAAAGACATATCTAAGAATGACTTTTCAATATTGTGTCTTGTACCGGGATATATATTAAATAAAGGCGAAATGAGCAACGTATATAAGTGCAAATAGAATAGTAATGCACACAGCTATTTTGAAAATACTGTGGGTACCCTTTGTCAATGCTAGAAGAGAAACAAAACGAGGCAAAAAGACACAATGGGCACAAATAGAGAAAACAGAGGTGTATATATACTCAAGAGATATATTAAAATTCCATTCTCACTCCACTTTCTTGAAAACGTGTCAGTTAGATTAAGAGCGGGTTAATTTAGGACGCAATCATGGATTTTGTAAAGAACATTACTTTGCAACCGGGAATCGAATCATCACGAATCTTCCTACTGGCTAGGCAATGCCCTACTATTGATATACTGGGACGAAATTCCAAGCTGTTAAGTAAACTCAATATTCTCCTCTCACTAATGTTAGATTGACATGCAACTTGACAATCATATTTGCCCCACCTGCTATTTTTACCTCAAGTTAGCCTTCTGATACGACTATTTTTATACCGGTTATCTTCCTGCTTGGTAGTTGTTCTCCCTATTTGAAACCGGCGCTCAATATGTCAGAGTCCACTAAATCCGTACAAATAAGACTAGGGTCAATTTCAGACCCCCAACCCCACCCCAACATCACTGCACTAATCGACAGGGTTAATATATTCAAGCGCCATTGTGAAGAACCTTGCTGCCCTTACTTGGATACGAACTCCGGATTACTATACTAGTTAGCCGACGAGTTCCTGAGGTACTGGGACGGAATTAGCTGTTATCGTTGAAGGGAATTCTGCAACTTGATTCCGATTTTGGCGAATCCAAACATTGACGCAGCGTTTGCTATAAAGCGTGATTTTTCTGGAAGATCACATCTCTCTAAGACTAAAAGGGCAAGGTAAGCTAAAAAACTCTTTGCCATTTTGTTCTAATAGTCCTTCCATACATAACCAAATAATCAAAACATGCTCCACACATTTACAGAGCCTTTATTTGGGTAACTATTTTACCTGAGTTCCCAATCTTATATTTCCGTATAGGAATGAAAGACGCGACTCTTCAAACCAAACTATCCTCCGCCATTAAGCTTCTGTCCAGAATGGTCCTTGGGCAATTCAAACTGTTTTCGTTTTCAATGAAATAGCGTCAACATGAGTTTTCACTTATTTCGTCTAGATATAGGTCTGCTTATGCTTTCGATTCTAAATTTTGAGGGTCCCCGGAACACACGTGGTCGGTATTTAATGACAGGAAGACTCAAAATTGATCTTTCCTGGCAGTAGTTTATGCCGTTATACTTTTACTGCATCTAAACGCAATGGAATCAGTTTCCTTGTAATATCTGAGGAAAGTTGTGACAACAGATAAATCCAAACACAATTGTCGAGCAGTCTGCCATAAACCTAATTTATTTCATCGAGTAAAGAGCGTGTCATTGTGTACTTGCAGTCCTAATCTTAGTCTTGCTATTTTTTACTTGAACAATGCAGAGACCAAATCATATTTTATGCAGCCCTTTGTTTGCAGTTTGCCCACTGCATAAAAAAGAAACAACAAAATTGTACATATCCAGCTGAGCAATATCTACCAATAGCTGGATCTGGATGTGAATACATTTATTGCCTTTGAGTTTTGGAAGGATTAATTCCTCCAGAATAAATTAAGATGCATGTCAATATCTTTACACTGATTTTTGTTGTAAACATTTTATTGTAACTATATAGATGCTTACGTATGCACTCCAAAATATATCTACTAATTAGTTAGAGGGCCAGGTTATTGCTGTAATAGTATGTTTACATACAAGTATACATACTAGTTAGTATAATTACATACAAGTATACATAATAGTTGGTATTATTACATACAAGTATACATAATAGTATGTTTACATATAAGTATACATAATAATATGTTTATATACAAGTATACATAATAGTATGTTTGCATACAATTAGTTTTAACGTGCCGAAAGTCAAGCTCGATCTTAATATAAGTTGATAGCTGCGAAAGAAAGGAGAACCCGACTCCCAGCCTTATTTTGAAGAATGAGGGGGTGTAAGATAATTGAAGTAACACTTTACACATAGAATAGTGTAACAGTTAGGCAGTCCGGATGTAATTCAGAACGTCTGATTTCAATACCAAGATCTGCCTGATAGTTTTCTAGAAGCAAACAGCGCATTTAATACACACAACACTCATTAACACACACGCATATATAGTATCAAAATATATTTATTTCGAGTTCTATGATGCTCGAAACGTTTCTGGTGAAAATTATTTTTCCACTTTTCGACCACATTATAAATTTTTACCTCGATTTGAGGTGTTTTGTACATGAGAAAAAATATGAAAAACTAACATTAAAGACATAATAACCATATAAACGCGATGTTTATAAAATACATCAACGAAGGAAATAGAAAATTACGTATTATATATTTATAACCGCTAAAATTAGAAAGGTAAACCTCGAAACTTTAGCAGCAGGAGTAACGACTAAATGACTTGTTTTTGATGCCTGGGCGTCACCCATTGGGAAGGTAATTTGGAGGATGGGTGGGCCTAAATCGTTCCTATAACGTACAAATTGATCGATAATGACTTCATGATCAGTTGCGGTATTCAACCCATTAATTGGATCAATTTAAGATGACGTTGAAAAGAAAAACTCATTTCATGAGTATATTATAACAGCCAAATTATGTATGTGCATGTACTTTTTTTAAATGATTCACAGATACATAGTTATATTTTACTTTACTCGCATACATAGTATAATGTATAAAGGGAGTATTGTGATGGGGTAAAAAATTCAAATTCGATTTCTATACGGAAGGAAAATGTGTGTATGTATGTTATTATGTGTGAGTGTGTATGTATGTTGTTAGTATGTGTGAGTGTGTATGTATGTTATGATATGTGAGTGTATATGTATGTTATTATGTTATGTGTGAATGTGCATGCTCTAGTGTATGTATGTTATTATGTGTGAGTGTATACGTATGTTATTAAATGTGAGTTTGTATATATGTTTTTATGTGTGAGTGTGTATGTATGTTATTATATGTGAGTGTGTATGTATGTTATTATGCGTGAGTGTATATGTATGTTATCATGTGTTAGTGTGTATGTATGTTATTATGTGTGAATGTATATGTATGTTATTATATGTGAGTGTGTATGCTAGTGTGCATGTATGTCGTGTGTGTGTACGTATGTTATTATGTGTGAGTGTATATGTATGTTATTATGCGTGTGTATGCTAATGTGTGTGTCTGTTAGTCTCTGTGTGTCGAAAGTACTAGAATGCGATATATAACGAACAAATTAAGCGTTTCGAATGAAATTAGATACGATTATTATATTATAATTAATGAAAATGCTCTTAATCAAAATTTTCTAATGAATTTTTGAAAAAAATATAGAAGATTTTATTTATTGAATCTAGTGCACTAGAATAATAAAGTATAAAAACCATACACACTTTACTTTAATTAAAAGAAGTAACATAAATTTTGGAATGCTAGCATAAACTGTTCTCGATATATTGCATTTAAAAAAAAATAAATTGACTAAAAACATTAAATGTGATTAAAATTGTAGTAAATGTCGTCAAATACTATATCGTAAAATCTGAAGTATTATCACTCTCCAAATCAATACGCATTTTGCAAAATATTAGTAGTTTGGCGATTTCTATATGAAAATGCTGCCAAATTGACAAAACAACTCCGAATTAATAACAAGAAAAATCCATCATGCATAAACCACTGATTATGAAACACTTTCCAACAGAAATACAATCTGCTGAGTGTATCGAATCTCTAAAATGCGATACATTCAGCAGTGATATTTTGTAAATTGTCACAAAACTACAATAATTTATTTTACTTGGAAATTTAAAACTTAATTTAAAAAAATGAACTTTATTCAAATGACATAATCAAAATATAAATCGTCTGGTTTTCTATGTGAAAGCAGTAAATATTTCATTCTTATATTTTTATTCCAGACTTCAGGGTTAAATCATTTTTAATGAAAAAAATTCAGCAATTCTTATACAACTCATCTTACAATGACATGTCTACATTCTCATAAATTATCACAGCACTACAATAATTTATTTTACTTGAAAACTTAAAACCATGGAAGTAAAAGTACTTTCTAACTCCATGCTTACAACTTCATCGATAAAGCCAATGCTATAAAATCATCCGTTTCTCTATGTAAAATCAATAACAATTTCATTTGTATCACCTATATTCCAGACTTCAGAGCTAAATAATTTTACGATAAAACTAATTAACAATTCTTAGACAACTCATCTTAGAATTTGACTTGTTTTCAATCTGCATACCTTAAAATTAGGCTTCGTTGTAAAAATAATTAAAGTTTGATGAACATTTAAACTTAAAAATATTGTAATTGCGTTGGTACATAATATAGATGCACAGAAAAATATAACGCGGTTTTAGGACGGATGTAACACTATATCTAAACTTAAAAGAACTTTAAAAATCACGATTTTTACACTGGGAAAAATATAGATACCATATTTTCTTTTGAAGTGGATCATGTGATCTCTTCATATTATATGGATGTAATTATTATTTTAATTTTTGTTTAAAAAACTACCAAATATATTCTGCTGGATTTTTTTATATATTTTGTTGGATAATTTGAATATTTCTTAAAATTTTCGAAGCAATTTGTGAATTATAACCTCGCTTAAAAAATGTTTGAAAAATTATATTCTCAATGTATTCGTTTTAGTTTGTTGTTAGGTTTCAATATATTCGTAGTAGGTTTCATTTTCTCAATCCGAGTTCAATCCAAAACTAATTGGATGATATTATTCATTTACATACCCATATGTCCCATAGACCGTCTCAACAACATACTAAAATCTCATTTTGATAAAGTAATTTTTCGTCAGTTACTGTGTGACCGGACAGACATACAGAATGACCAAAGTCATAAACATTCTTCAACTGTATTGTAAAGTGTTAAAAAATGTGCAAAGTGTCTATCTCTCAAAATTTATTCATTTCTTTCTTATTCTTTACCGCTGTGGGGGAATTAATATTCTTGATTTGAAATATAGTGTTTCACTCTTTATGGGACAGGTACTTTTTGATAAGGGCTTGGGCTTCGTAAATAGTTTGCATTTTGCAAGGGATGGTATATCGATAGAGTTTCATATTAATTTGACAATATTGATTGGTAAATGTGGGTGACTTACTAAAAATATTGGGAGACTAAGCTCTGTAGGCGGAAAGATTAGAAGTAATCCTTCATAACTCTATGCACCTCATAATATGATGGGATTTACTTCTAGTTATTAAAACAGTTTTATATATAAACTAAATTACTTAGTGTGTACTGGCAATTTCTTCCTTCTCGTACTGTAGAATATATATAGAGAGAGTATTATTTTCACGGAATTTTTTAATTTCGAGATTTTGATGTCAATATAGGCTTTGGGACATCCGCAACACGTTTTGTCTATTTTTTGAGTTATGTGCGTGTCTGTCTGTGGTCCATTTTTGTGCCACAAATATTAATAAATTTTCACTATATTATATTTCTATTTTTATTAACAAAAATTTTCAAACTAGATAAAATTTATAGAAATTTGAAAGAAAATGCTGAAATTTATTCGAAATTTTATATTTCTTGAAAGTAATATGATACAATTTGAAGTAAATATGCATAAAAAGGGTTAATTATGGCTCCATGATTGTGAAAATTGACAATTTTAATCATTGTAATGAAAAATAGCCGCGATATAATTTTTGCGTTCGTAACGTCATTAATATTTCTCTGGGGAGCAATTTACTTCTGGCCCTGAGGTGTAAAATTGTCAAACTATTTTGTTTTGATGATAGTTCTAAGGTTTTGTAAATAAAGGAGTTTTTGTAAAGGATTGTTTAGTAATTTTGCTTAGATATAAAGTCGTATAAAATTGAAAATATTGATGAGAAAAGATGCGTGACTCACATGTGTCCATAGATATTAGGAAACAAGTACTGCAGACTGCGAATTAGAGGTAATTTTTACAATGCTATACATCTCATGATATGGTGGGCCTCACTTCTATTTATCAAAATAATTTTATATATAGGATTAAAGTTCTTAGTAGATGCTTGCTATATTTCTGATAGTTGTTAATTGTCAAATTAAAGTTACGCAAAATATAAGGTACTTCGAAATTGTTTGTCACCCAGAAAAACACCCAATTCTAAATTTAAATTCAACACCAAGCGCTTTGCTATGAATCTTATACATTATTATTTTGCAGTAAAATATTTACTGCAAAATTCTCCATTTGCTCTATTACATCAGCTTTTTTGAAAATATGTTGCTTATTGTTAGGCAGATAATTGCATTCTTTGCCTAGCAATAAGCCAAATCAATCATTTGGTTTGGAATTGACATTCCAAACCAAACCGAATGAGGAATGAAAATACCGGCTGGCGACAGGTTTGAATCCAAGCGAAGAAAGGACCAATCACTTGGACGCCAATGTAAGGGTGAGGATTATATGTGACAGCTTGATGGATCCAGCCCTCTAGCTTTAAAACGTTGGAGAAAAGCACAGGGGAGAGAAGATTGCATCAGAAAATTCTAATTCAGGTGATCCTCACTAGGAGTGCACCAGAGAACAGCAGCGAATGAGCATCGGGAAAAGGTCAGACTTACGGTCAATTACAGGTAAAGGGAGGTAAAGGTAACTCCCACAGAAAACTTAAAGACCTCGAGGATTTACATTCAGGAAAAGTACGAGAGTAATGGATTCCGATAGACAACTCGGAGGTTGAAAATAAAACTTCCTATCGAGAATTAATTTATATTGAGGATTCTAATCGAACTCCTAGCAGAAAAGTCACTGACGAGTGTGACGCTTTGAAAAAACACTGGCAACATCCAATGTCCAAAAAAGATATGACTTTTTATGACTTCCCTGTATTTGTAGTAATATTAATTGCCGATTTTTCAATGATGTGAATTACTGAATCATGAGAACTTAAATTCTTGCGATTTGACTGTAATTTATATACCTATACGATCACATAGAGAGTAAATCTTGTTTTAGATCCGTGTACAAACTGTAAATAAAATATGATTTAATTAAAAACGTAATGCTATGTGATGCGTTCAGACCCTCGAGTATCATTTTTTATATATGATGATTTTGAAACCTCGAGTATCATTTTTACATGTGATGCTTTCAGACTCTCGAACGTCACTTTTGCATGTAATGCTTTCAGACCCTTGATTGTCTTTTCTTTTCATCTGATGCTTCCAGACCCTCGAAAGTCTTTTTTTTTTTTTTTTTTTTGCAGATAATGATTTCAGAAGTTTACGCATCGGAAATTGCCTAACACTTATAATTGAACATTTTATTCCTACACAAATTACTATGTTGATCTAATATACTTCATACTCTCAAAAATATTGTTTATAGCACACATGTCAAACAGTATATAACTAATAAACGCTACATGAAGAAATAATTTGTAAACATTATTTATGCTTTGAATATTATGAAATGACTGATGAGAAAAACTTCAATTTTAAATTGAAATTGATTGCATTGCAAGGTATTTATTTTGCGTATTCTATTTAAAGAAACCACTTCGATACTAAACACTGAAATATTTTGCCAATTAACTTAAATATGAAACGTTATATAAAACCTTGATTTTGATGCGATGAATGAAGAAGTCCTCTTAATTGTGTCAAAAAAGCCATTTTCATAAAAGAATATCAATAAAATCTCCATTTTATGGTACAGCGAAAATAATTACATGGTCTGATTGTTTCCAATGGGACCAATTTGGAAAGAATATATCATTTATAATTGCTTTTTCTAAAAATATGAAGGAACTTTAACGTTTTCAAGATAAATAAGACGAATCTTGATGGACTGTGCAGAAGTTTAAAATCACTTACGCGTTTTTGCTATTTATATAAATACACAAATTGGTATGTAGTATATCGCACGTCGGTTACAATAACATCACATTTCCAAAAATTGCGATATTGAGTTTATGCTGTATTTGAATTAGTTGTTGTTGTTGAGACCCAGACCGTCCGACCTACCAGAAAGGTGTAAGGTAACAGTATGGACGGCCGGAAAGTGCCACCCAATTTAGACCGGAACCCAGTGGGGGAGGCATCCACAGGGACCGTACCCTCCTTCCCCTACCACCAACCTCTCGGAAGGACTTACGGACCCACATGTTTAACGTGATCGTACTCCGCATGAACACGGCGGCATTTGTGGTAGCGTGCAAATCTAGCGCGCAAACCACGGGGATACCGCACCCGAGATGGCCAACAGCACGCGATGTTCCGAGGTGGTCACCCACCAAGTACTAACCGCGCCCGATGCTGCTTGACTTCGGTGATCTAACGAGAACCGGTGTTTTCAGCACGGTACGGCCGTTGGCCCGTATTTGAATTAGTGACGATCTGGACTTTAACCAAGCAGATTGACATTTATATAGTTGCAAAATTCGCCGCAAGATAGCAGAAGCGTCGATAGAGCAATAAGCCAGTCTTGGATAAAATCCGTCATGAATAGTGCCACCATGGAGTTAGAATGAAGGAGATAAAACTTCTATGGATAAAATGGATCAAAATGTCATAATGCTTTGAGAATTATATCTAGGTGTTGCTAGTAGTAAATTAACTGGTATTGTTATTTGACACAGAAGAAAGACGTAGTATTTAGTACATGAATATTTGATTATTTTTAAATTAAGGATTCCTTAATTATGAGTATAATTAACCAGTATTTTTTTCATATTTGCAGAATAGAGAACAGAATATATGTAGATAAAAATAAATTGAAAGGTAAAAATTATTTTGAATACGTATTAATATTTTTTATGGTTTCAGTTCTACTTTGCATTGCGCTACTAATGTATGTTTATAAAATTGACAGTTTAAATAAATAATTAAGATTTTCTGCCATAGAAATGCATAAGGCGCACGACTACTTATCTTATGCTAACGCCACCTGAATTATTGTCTCAAACGATATTAATATTTTCTTTAGATTTTAACTCCTTACATTTTCATCTATGAGTGTCACTTTAGAGTTTGTTGTACAAGAAGGTTCATTTCATTCACAAGATTTTTAGGAAATTTAGGAAGTGAATCTAGTCAGGATTTGCCAAGAACAGCGACACAACACAAATAAATAAATCACAAATCCAAATTGGGAATTATTTGGGCAACAAAAGAGACACAAAAACAGATGTAACACAACTAAATGTCAAAATATCGCAACTCAGAAAACCGCAATTGTTTAATCAACAACAGTTACAAAGTCCCTCTTAGTTGTAGCCACTAGGGGGTTATTGGACAATCAAAATGTATTCGAAAATTTGAAATGTATTCGAACATTTTCGCATCATTCTAAAGGTTATGACATATTTTTACCAAGGATAGTTTCCTACAACGATGAGTGGGTTGTCTTCTTAAAAATGTAAAGTTTTGTAGTTTTTGCTCATACAGGAAAAAGAGATTTTTGAGCTACGATGTTATTGTAGGCAACTTGCAATATGATACATAATGTACGTCTTAAAAAGTTATGGACAGCCGTTTTTTTACTTTCCTTATATACATAGTATAATGTATAAGGAAAGTATTGTAATGGGCTTAAAAATGCGAATTCGAGTTTTCGTTGAAGAGCACGTTTCAAGCAGCATTAAAATGCAATCAAACGTTTTTAAGGTATGTCTGCGTGTGTGTGTGTGTCAGTGAGTCTGTGGAGACGATATATCAAGAACGAAAATGAAACGATTCGAAAAACATTTGGTACAAAAATCACAATCAGTTAATACTGGAAACCTATTGTTTCTACGCGCAATTTAATGTTCAGAACTTCCCTAAATTTTGAAATTAAATTTTGAAATTATTGTCAAAAATTAAAACGCTGTTAAAAGTAAAGTTATGTAAATAATCATATCTTATGTGATTTTTTATTAAAACACGATTGACATAAACTTGACAAGACCGCTAGCATAAACAGCTCTTGAAGTATTGCACATTTTTCAAATACATTTATCAAACAATCACATAAAATATAAAAAAGTATTAATTATTGTGAAATCTGTATGTACTATTAATCTGTATCTATGTAATATTATGCAATAAATTTATTATAATCATTCTCGTAGAAGTAGCTCGTTTCATTCACTAGAGAAGACACCTTGGATAATAGTTTTGTAATTTAAGGCAAAATTTTGCCGACAAATTTGGAGGAATATCTCCAATTTGGCGATTTCTAAAATGTTGCCAAATTGACGAAAATATCGCTAAATTGATGAAAATGTCACCAAATTGATAAAAATAACACCAAATTGATAAAAATGACGGTAAATCAATGAAAATGAAGACTGGTGAAAATTTAATTTCTAGGAAAGTATATAAGAATCTACTATAAGAGGAGATACTTTGGGTAACAGTTTCGTATTTGGAAGCCATTAGTCCTTTATCTACTATAAAAATAACCTATGTCTCCGACCATAATGCTTGACGAAATTTTGGCGACGAATTTAGCGGACTATCGCCAACTTGGCAAGTTTTTAAAAGTCGTCAAATTGTTAAAAAAAATTCTACCAAATTGATAAAAATTATGCTAAATCATTGAAAATTACAACTAATTGATGAAAATTCAATATTTTGGAAATAATATAAGACTCGACTGTAAGAATAACCTATTTTTCCGTCTGTAACTCTTGGTGAAATTCTGGCAATGAATTTTGGCGACATATTGCCCACTTGACGACTCTTTTAAAGTTGCCAAATTGACGAAACTGTTGCTAAATTGATAACCATGTTATCAAATTGATAAAAATGTCGCCAAATGAAAAAAAAAGACGCCAAATTGATAAAAATGACGTCAAAGGGGATACAATGCTTTGCAAAGTTTTAATTCCGTCATATGATGGGTATACTTCTTATTATATAAGAAATGCTCTTTTAAATATCGCCAACTTGGCAATATTTAGCCCTACATTGACGAAAATATCGTCAAAATCGCAAAAATGACTCGCTGAATGAAAAGTTAATGAAAATGACGCCAATTTTGTGAATTTATTATTAAAATATTTAAATATATGGAATATATTACTTATTGAGGATACTATCAATATAGATAATTGTTAATTTAGGGTTACGCAAAATATAAGTTAATTGGGTACAAAATAGTTTTATATGTTGTCATCCAGAAAAGCGCCAAGTTTACAATTTAACTTTACAAACACTGCGCCCTGAATCTCTTCATTACATTTTCACCGTTAAAGAAGTAAATGCATTGCATTGTATAAAGTCATGTGCTGTCCACATCAGATTTTTTCAGTATAACAGCTACAAGATAAAATGCAACAAAATGCAACAACAATGCAGCTTTTACAATATGAAATTAAGGAAATAAGTGTTGTTGTTGTTGAGACCCAGACCGTCCGACCTACCAGGAAGGTGTAAGGTAACTGTTTGGACGGCCGGGAAGTGCCACCCAATTTAGACCGGAACCCAGTGGGGGACGCATCCACAGGGACCGTAAACTCCTTTCCCTACAACCAACCTCTCGGAAGGACTTACGGATCCACATGTTTAACGTGATCGTACTCCGCATGAACACGGCGGCAGTTGTGGTAGCATGCAAATCCAGCGCGCAAACCACCGGGCTACCGCGCCCGAAATGTGCCAACAGCACGTGGTGTTCCCAGGTGGTCACCCACCCAAGTACTAACCGCGCCCGATGCTGCCTGACTTCGGGGATCTAACAAGAACTGGTGTTTTCAGCACGGTACGGCCGTTGGCGCAGAAGGAAATAAGTGTATAATATAAAATAATAAAAACATAAAATATTCATAAAGTCTAAAAAAATTATAACCTGAAATGATACTTTCCTAAATATATATGGATAATTAATAAAAGCAAATTTTTCCAAGCATTAAATTTAAGAAAGTTACAGAATCTAAATCCGGGCATATTATGATGCACTCCAAAAAATTGCATAGCCCACAAACGACCTGATTTGCAAAAGAAGACTGGAGAAGGTGTAAGGCATTTAAAGTGATATATAAAGTATTTAACTTCACTTATCGACTTACAGGCATTATATTAATTTCTTGGAGACTTATGACTTATACACTTTAAATTTACTAGTCACATCTTATAATTTTAGTGATTTAGAGTGTAAAAAATCATTCCTTATGTAAAACAATTGTAACATTTTTCTTTGGAGAGTTTGATGAAATCCGACATCATGTTCTGATTTTTTTTCTTACCCAGACCATACGACCTACTCGAAGGTATAAGGTACGCCTCACCTCCTAGCTCTTTATCTAATGCAATGCATTAAAATATGATGCAACATTCGGGTTTGTTACGCTATTTTAAACCATATATTTTGAAAATACTGAATTTTTTAGGATGATGCATTTTTTCCTGCGTCACTATTAATACTTAATAATAACGTGCTGATTTTAATAAAGGAATATAAATCACAGGATGATTATTTTGTTTCATTTTTTGGCAACTCAAACCTATATTACAAGAAATAAATATTTTATTGATTTGCAATTACAGTGGTGTATTTTAGAACATTAAACTTTACAATTTGAATTAAATATAAACAAACCAATAAAATATGTTAAGGTGTACAAGACGTGAAAAACGATGCGTTATACAAAAGTTAATATTAAATTAGTTAATCATTTATGCTCCATAGATTATAAACACTGATTCAGCTTCAAGAGCTTTAAATGCTTCAGTTTCAAACTAAGATTAATTACCGACACATATTTAACCAATTTATACTTTTAAAATATACCAAGAATGCTAATTTATGAAAAAGACATGCGAAATTACTGAAATAAAAAACACTTACCTTCCCCTAATTTCGAAATGATGAACAAAAAGTTCTCTTATTTGGATCGTAAAAGACATTTTAGGGAGAAA
>OX578135.1:40021134-40093634 GCA_951213105.1 Amaurobius ferox
ATCTTGGATGCAGTTTAATGCTCGGCTGGTTATGTGAAAGTCTGTGTCTGGAAAAGAGACTTTATTTTAGCAGTTCAAAGTAGTAGTTAAAATAATGATTCGAATTAATTTAAATTTAGATTTTCTTAATTGTAAAATGAATTAGATGTCGGAGTCAAATTAGTAGTTTTACGTAATTGCACAATTTAGAACTTTTTGTCTTAGTTGGTGTCTGATCTTTGTTGGTAATAAAATACACTCTGTTGCAAAGGAAAATTAACTGGAGTGTGGATTTTTTCATACCAGAATTCATTTTTAATTAACATTTTTTTTCAAATTGTACAAGAATTTTTTTAAATATTGTTGTTGTGAGTACAAGTAATTGCAATTGTAGCGTGTTACTCTTAATTTTAAAGGCTTGAAACATATTTTTCGATTAATACCATACATGACAAATCACCCCCTAGGAGAGTAACTTTCCCCCGAGGGAGGCTCATGCCGTCACGAACAAAAACAATTATATCATGGCTATTTTTCACAACAATGATTTAAATTGTTAACTATCGTAATCATTGAGCCATGATCCCTTGCATGCATGGTTATGTCAAATTGTATACTATGCTCCCATGTTTAAAAAATATAACATTTTGAATAAATAGTTTTCGCTCGAATCAAAAATTAATTCTATCTGAGTTTTTTTATGACAAAGCGAAATATGAAGTTTCGGGAAAATACATTAATATTTGTGACTGCTATACACAAGAAATGAACCCCATACATACATACATACAGACAGACAGACAGACAAACGGACGGACATCACTCTAAACATCGGCAAAACGTGTTGTATTGGCATCAAAATCTCGAATTCGAAAATTTTCTTGGAAACAATAATTTCTCTATACTATACTGCATAGTATAAGAATGGTATATAAATGGCAAGGAAAACGGCAAAAGTTACAAAATTTAGTACAGAAATTATAAAAATTATTTTCATTTAGTTGGCTTAAAAGCATAGTATATAAATGGCAAGGAAAACGGCAAAAGTTACAAAATTTAGTACAGAAATTATAAAAATTATTTTCATTTAGTTGCCTTAGAAGCAAACAATATATTATGAGACAGAACAAGTTTTTGAATGTCCTCTCCTATACAAGAGTGGTTCACGGAGAAGTAGAAAATAAATTATTGAACTAAATTGAGAGTGCAAGCAGATTCAGTTCAAAAACTAATATTACATATACGTATGGTTATCCACAATATTCCATTATATGATGTAGATAAATAAAATATAGTCTACTCTTTAAAACAGATATATTGTAGTTTTTTTACGTTTATTTGGACGATCCGGTGGTTGAGAGGTCAGGAGCATGCGTTTCCGCCTGATCGCTGGATTGCCGGGTTGTGGGTTCGAATCCCGCCAGCTGGCATGGATGTTGTCATATCGAGGCCAAGTCAGACTTCCACCCTTCGGAGGGTCTCTAAAAGTGAAGTTGCAAATCTCCTCCCCTTCGCCATGGGACATCTTGGGGGGTCTTGTGGACGTGGTACATAGGCGCCCCTTCACCACGGGGGAATTAGCACACACACACGTTTATTTGACTTCCACTAATATTTACCTGAAAAATACTTTTTTTTTCAATTTTTCTCATAGAAAAAGTATATGGGTAGCGTCGTCTATATAATAAAAGGCAATGTCTGTGTGTGTGTCTGTCTGTCTGTCTTATACACTATACGTTCAGCGACCGCGCGTCGGAGAGCTACGAAATTTTGCAATCGCAGACCCGGGGGGGTGGGAAGGGGACACGTGAAAACCGATTTTTAAAATTTTAATTATTTTTTTTTGTTATTTAATGTTTTATGCGATTTCGACCGTTTTTTGCCATTTTTGCCCTTTTTTTTCCACGATCCGGACATCGTAGGAAAAAACAAATCACACCATCGGAAAGAGCAGAGAATTTCGAGTAAAAATATATCAATTTCAAATCTCAGAGATAAATTCTAATATTTTTTTATGATTTTAAAGCAAAAGTCACTTTTGACTCAAAAAAACGATTTTTGGTTTTTAAATTCTCGCATAGTAAAAAGTACTCATAATTTCGACTAATAATTTACATTTTTAGAAAGGTCAAACATCTGGCATTCTTACAAGTCCAATCTGGTCAGGAAATATTCCGTATTGCCCACAGGATCGGGATTTTAAAAGTTTCCGAATTTCAATTTCTCGCCGTTCCGCTCGGCGTGCCGTTTCGTTTCTCCCCCGCTGAAGTAGGGAAGGTGGTGGGTGGGGACGTCAAGGTGGAGGTGACGTCACGGTTCTGAATTTAAATGAAATAAGAGCTTAACATATGCACTGTAGAAATTATTATATTTATATTTTAAATGATGGAACGATATGGATTTTTTAAATGGATATTTTAATTTTATGGATATTTTAAATGATGGAACGATGGATATTTTAATTTCATGGATATTTTAAATGATGGAACGATGGATATTTAAATTTTATGGATATTTTAAATGATGGAATGAGGATGATGGAATTAAGAGCTTAGAGAGCATATGGTCATTTTAAATTGTAAATTAGCGCGCGGGAAGTTAGCGGTAGGCCCGGGTACGATTCCCGCCACTGCCAAAACTGCCGAAGTGTTCACGCGGAATACGATCACGTTAAACATGTGGGCCCGTAAGTCCTTCCGAGAGGTTGGTGGTAGGGGAAGGAGGGTACGGTCCCTGTGGATGCCTCCTTCACAGGGTTCCCGTCTAAATTGGGTGAATATAAAGAAAGTTGCGGAGGGCGAGGCAGCCCAGTGGTTAGCGCTCAGGAATTGCACTCGGTAGGCCCGGGTTCGATTCCCGCCACTTCCAAAACTGCCGCCGTGTTCACGCGGAGTACGATCACGATAAACATGTGGGTCCGGAAGTCCTTCCGAGAGGTTGGTGGTAGGGGAAGGAGGGTACGGTCCCTGTGGATGCCTCCCTCACAGGGTTCCCGTCTAAATTGGATGAATATAAAGAAAGTTGCGGAGGGCGAGGCAGCCCAGTGGTTAGCGCTCAGGAATTGCACTCGGTAGGCCCGGGTTCGATTCCCGCCACTTCCAAAACTGCCGCCGTGTTCACGCGGAGTACGATCACGATAAACATGTGGGTCCGGAAGTCCTTCCGAGAGGTTGGTGGTAGGGGAAGGAGGGTACGGTCCCTGTGGATGCCTCCCTCACAGGGTTCCCGTCTAAATTGGGTGAATATAAAGAAAGTTGCGGAGGGCGAGGCAGCCCAGTGGTTAGCGCTCAGGAATTGCACTCGGTAGGCCCGGGTTCGATTCCCGCCACTTCCAAAACTGCCGCCGTGTTCACGCGGAGTACGATCACGATAAACATGTGGGTCCGGAAGTCCTTCCGAGAGGTTGGTGGTAGGGGAAGGAGGGTACGGTCCCTGTGGATGCCTCTCCCACTGGGTTCCGTTCTAAATTGGGTAAATAAAAAGAATGTTATGGAGATAGTCGCTGGGGGCGAAGAATCCCAGTGGTTAGCGCGCTGGAATTGCACTCAGTAGGCCCGGGTTCGATTCCCAAAATTGCCGCCGTGTTTACGCGGAGTACGAGCACGTTAAACATGTGGGTCCGTGAGTCCTTCCGAGAAGTTGGTGGTAGGGGAAGGAGGGTACGGTCTAAATTGGATGAATAAAAAGAAAGTTATGGAGATTGTCGCGTAGGGCAAAGTAGCCCAATGGTTAGCGCGCGGAAATTGCACTCGGTAGGCCCGGGTTCGATTCCCAAAATTGCCGCCGTGTTTACGCGGAGTACGATCACGTTAAACATGTGGGTCTGTAAGTCCTTCCGAGAGGTTGGTGGTAGGGGAAGAAGGGTACGGTCCCTGTGGATGCTTCTCCCACTTGGTTCCGGTCTAAATTGGGTGAATAAAAAGAAAGTTATGAAGAATATCGCGGAGGGTGAAGTACCCCAGTGGTTAGTGCGCGGGATTTGCACTTGGTAGGCCCGGGTTCGATTCCCAAAATTGCCGAATAAAAATAAAGTTATGGAGATTGTCGCGGATGGCACGGTAGCCCAGTGGTTAGCGCGCGGGAATTTCACTCGGTAGGCCCGGGTTCGATTCCCGCCATTGCCAAAACTGCAGCCGTGTTCACGCGGAGTACGATCACGTTAAACGTGTGGGACTGCAAGTCCTTCCGAGAGGTTTGTGGTAGGGGAAGGAGGGTACGGTCTCTTTGGATGCCTCCCCCATTGGGTTCCGGTCTAAATTGTGTGGCACTTCCTGGCCTTCCAAGCAGTTACCTTACACCTTTCTGGTAGGTCGCGCCAACGAGTTTGCCACGGTCAGAATTTTCAAGGGTAGCGAACAGGCTGGTCGCCAAAGGCGGCTAGTATCTGAATACTGATGAAATGGATAAAAATGTTTGTTGCACGAACATAAAAATAAACATACATTTTTTCCAAAAACATTTTGAAAACTACTCTAATTTGTTAGTGATTATACAAATAGTACTTTCTGTCTACAGATGTTCGTCAAGTAGTGGAACTTAATGCGTTCTGTGCTGTCATTGTAGTTATTATATATTCTGTTATGAAGAGCAAAAATTCTCCACCTACATTGATATCTGCAATGAAAGCGTGTTCTTAGTTTCGTTCATTTTACTTTAAGTCGGTTCTGGGAGAATTTTAAATATCATTGTGAATAATCGTCATCAAAGAATTCGGAATTGAAGAAAGTGTGATACAGTAGGTATGAATATTGTATTTCTGTTTAGATTGACAATATAATCAACAGCATGAAAAATTACACCAAATATTGTAATATTATATAATTTTCTATTCCTCACAATCAATGCAATCTCCAATACTGCAGATAAGGAGGAGAAGATTGAAAATGCACTTTGAATACAGCACCATATTTCACACCACGCAGTTACATTAAAGTTTTAGGATTTGTCTAAATTCTTTTGACAGATGGTATCCAATTGTGACTATAACATATGAAAAAAGCCACAAAAAATATTTTTTTCACATTTAGAGGAAAATATAAGTAGTGAGGAGATCTTTGAAGAGTTCCTTGTATGACTTCAATACACGATTTATCATTTAATATATAGTATGTAAAGATATATAACAGAACATTAGAAATCCATCCAGTTCAATTTATCAGTGTGATTATGAATTAACTGGATCTTCTTGCAGGTACCTTGACTGGTCCTGGAAATATATCTTATGTATGTGTTTGTATTAATTGGTTCACTGCAATGGGAAGGCGATTTATGAATAATTAAATCAACTAGAGGAATGTCCGTTTTACATCAGCAATGTCAAAGAAGTATCAGAAGTAATAAATAAATATACCCTAACATAAAACACTGCACTAATGAAATATTAAAAGTACATAACTGCTTTTAAAGCACGTTATGGGTTTTCTTTGTTATGCCTTAGAAAGATGTTAAAGAACATTAATATTTTTCTGTATGAACTTGATAATCCTGCAATTTTTATATACATATATTTGTTAAAAAATACCTTTGTATTTTATTCCAAATACTTTAAAATGTCCGATGGCTTATTTACACTTTTATGTGCTTATATCCATGACAAAAAAAATTCACCGAAGAAAGCTTAAAAGAACACAGGTGTAACCACAATAGCTGCCGAGGGTCAAAATACACAATGTGCTAAATTACATAATAGTATCAGAATAACTTGCCCAGCTTAATCAAAAACAGTTCAATTGTTATCGCATTTGATAAAAGCAAATAAATCTCAGAAAAACAGTAAAATTTATTCGTCGCAATCATAGATCAATTTCTGGTCTTTTCATTGAGATCAATTTCATTCTTTGAGATCGCACGCTTTTGTTTCTTTTAGAAGTCAACTCTGTAAATTTTCTTAAATCCTTTCTCTAAGTTTTGAAATGTATTTGGTGTCAAAATCCTTGTATACAATTATTTTTGGAAGCATTTTGCTATAACACATCAATTTCTCAGATCTACTTTATATCGAGTTTAGATGATAAATGGTATAGATTCATCATTAAATTCTGGAAGACGTTGCGTAGATCACTAAACATTTTTCCTTCCCTTTTTTTTCCAATTCCGATTCCAAAATTTTTCCAACATCTTCATTTCAACATCTATTTCTCAGAATTAGTTATACATAGAGATTAGAATAAGACTGATATGTATCCAACATTAAAATCTGCGGAGGGTTAAGGAATTTACTAAGTATTTGAACTTCAAGTTCTAGCAACACACAATACAAATTCAAATGATTCAAAAATTTACATTTTTCTTGAAATATTTATTTCTAGGAATCTATTATAAATATAGTTTAAATAATGGCTGATATGAATTTAACATCAAATTATGAATATGATGGGGGTTGATTTACCAAAGATTTTCATTTCCAACTATCGTTATAATTCGGTCTAAAAATTCTGGAAACTATTAATCAATAAACACTTCAAGAATTTTTTTTAAAGAATGGCTATAAATATAGCTTAGATTATGACTATTTAGGATACAGCATTGAATTCCAACGAGGGTTTGGGTGTTAACTAAGAATTTCCGTTTACAGTTCTAGACATGGATGGCACTTCCAGTTATTAGAAAATTCGTATGACTGTACTAAATAAGAATACGGAAATAATGAAAAGTCTTAATAGTTATACCAAAAATGAAGTATGCACAACATTTACCACCATAGAAATACTTCTTCATAAACTACTTGTACCTGTTATGTTTTGCTCAGTTTGAACTACTAGAAATTTTTGCAGAGGCTTTGAATTGTTCTATAGTTCTGGTCTTGCAGTACATGATATGTTTCTTCTGTCCTATAATATATAAACCGAAACATACCTTTGTTGGTTGCAAAAATTTGCCTAATATTTTTACGAAAAAGTTTCCTGAAACATTTATTTCATACGATCTGCTATATATAAAGTTTAGACGATAACTCATATAGATTCAACACCAAATAACTGAAATGGATGGGGGCGATGAATTTTTGCTTTCAGTTAGCTTCTCATTTCCGGTTGAAATAATATCATTTTACTTGAAACACTTAATTTTCCAGATTGGCTATAGATAGAGTTTAAATGATTCCTGATACATATTTAGTATTACATTTTAAAGGAGGTAGAGCGGTTTAATAAGAATTTTTACTTCCAGTTATTTTTCCACTTTCGGTTCAAAAGTTTTCTTTAAAACGTATATTTCTTGGGATTTACTATAAATAGAACTTTTATAAGGATCACAATGTATATAGCATCAAATTTCGGAATTCGTAATGTCTTTTACTAAGGATTTCCATGTTCAGTTCTTGAAATCACATCCAATTTAAAACTATGCATATTTCTTAAAATATGCATTTCTCAGAAACATTCAAAGCTTGCTCAATCGCCTCTTCGCTTAGCAAAGGATATCAGAAAAAAGGCAACATGTATGGGTTATATTTCATAATTAAACATTTTATACTAAACAGGTTCCAGTAAAAAGTAGAATGTATAGGTCATATTTTAGAGTTAAACAGTTTATAGTAAACAGTTTATAGTAAAAAGTAAAATGAATGGATCATATTTCATTGTTAAACATTTACATTAAAATTCCATTCCTCGACGCCACGCGTTGACTAGTTTGCAAACAGTATACTTGAAAACAATATACATTTTTCTTTTAAGTTTTCTACAGTTTCAATCACTATTTATTTCAGCCAGATCTTTAGAATGGGGATATACTTATTATAATAAACCACTTGAACCTACAGAGTATCAAAGTTGAACCAATTAATTCATGTTTCTTCCAAGTCATATTTTAAGGTTTACTTTTTAGAAAAAAAAAGCATTTTTATCTACTTGTAGAAATGCTGTTTACCTCAAAGATGCATACTATGCTGAACAATACAATAGAAAATTTTCCATAACTATAGACATGCACTTTATTCTCCTTTAAAAACATGCTCACATTGTCGTTGTAAAATAAAGTATGCTTTTAGTGCCCCCAAACCCAAATCTTACAAGTTTCTCTGAGGTTAAAGAATAAATGGGGAAAAATAATGCATTTTCAAATCAAAGACACTTACGGACTATTTGAGATATTCTTTACGCCGAATTCTAAAGATTCTGCGGATCAATAGCATTAGAAAATACTATATTTCCTCGTACAATGAAAAAAAACGAAAAATATGTTTCCTATGCGGTGATGGCAGGATTTTAAACATTTCATTCGATATGGTGAAAGCCTAATGCTTTTTAACGCAATATGAATACATTTTCACAGTTGTATATTCAATTGTATGTTCACAGTTGTATATTCAGTTGTATATTCATAGTTTTAAATTCACAGTTGTATATTCAATTGTATATTCACAGTTGTATATTCACAGTGCTTATTCATCTTGTAGTTGCATGTCTGAAAATACAAAGAGGGAATTTCTCTTTCTGGATGTATTAAAATGTTCTACTTTAGAAAGAGGTTAATTTTATTATTCAAAAACTTCTAAACAGTAAAACTTCCATAATTTGAACATTCAAGGGAACCGGTAAATTGCTAAATCGCTCCGGCTCATAGTAAATTCGAGTTATAGAATAAGTATTCGTATTTATTCAAAAATTTTAAATTTCCCTAAATCAGCAGTTTTAGGGAAATTGTATTCCCTAAAACTTAGTTTTTATGTAGTTTCACATTTAAAACATATTTTATATGTAACGCATTACTGTGTAATCAACTTCTAATCTGACCTAATTATAACGTATCATAAAATTTACGTTTCTATTAAATTCACACATACGATATAAAAAAGTACAGTTCATTTAGATCAAATGTGACGAAAAATAAATAAATTATTTTATGGAAACTTCAGAATATATATTTCAAACACCATAAATGCCGTCAAATCAAGAAACTTACCAACACTTTTGCAACTTACTAAATATAGATTGTCCTGGAAATAGGATTTGGCAACATAGGGTACTATGCCTCACCTCTTCCTTTCAGTGGGAAGCAGAAAGCACCATAAACACAAATGTATTTTACATATTTTGCATATTGATATCAGCTTTCTACTACTATTTATTAATTTCCGTTTTTGTTTTGGACCATTGAGATTTTCCCCATAAAATGCTCATTTTGTGGCTTTCGAAAATCTGGATTTCGAAGTTGCACTCCCAGTTTTCTAACAACTACATTCTCGATTCCTACGTAGCCTATTGTTAAGGTTCGCAGTTATTTTCGAAGATTTGAATTTTAGGGTGTCAAAAATATCAACTCCATTTTTATATTTGTTGTTTGATGTATGGAATATTGACTTGCTTTTCTTCAATTTTATTCGTTGTCTCTATTTCAGTATACTACTTGTATATTTAAATTTCGTGTGTAAAAAAGCAACTCTGTTGCTAGCCTACGAACAGCTGATATCTGGTTTACCGTATAAAATAGATCATCTTACGAGGCCAGTAATGATTTAGACAAAATTTTGGACGACTGTAACATTTTCTCAGACAGATTTATTTCTCTGTACCAGTAGCAAAGATATAATTTTTCGAATCCTGGACAAAAGTTCGTCTGACGTAAAAATATGTCCATGGAACATTTTTGTTCCTCATGAACTATTACTATGGACAGTAAAATTAAAAATACGGAGTACGATAATAGGCGTGTCTTATTACTTTCCTTATATATATAATGTATAAGGAAAGTATTGTGACGGGGTCGAAAATTCGAATTCGAGTTTTCCAAGGGAGAGCACGTTTCAAGCATTCCTGATCACGAATCAAACATTTTTGAAGTGATGCCTCTGTGTGCGAAAGTATGTGTGTGTGTGTGTGTTTGTGTGTCAGTGAGTCTCTGAAGACGATAACGGACTAACGAATGGACCGATTCAAATGAAATTTGATACAAAATCACAATCCGTAAACACTGGAAGTCTATTGTTTTTATAAGCAATCGAATATTCAGAACCCTCCCCCCCCCCTAAATTTTCGAGTGAAATTTTGAAAAAATCGTCAAAAAAATTAAAACCGCTAATAAAGTTACACAAATAGACATTTCTTATGTAATTTTTCATTAGAAAACGATTGGCATAGATTTTAGAACGCTAACATGAACCGTTCTCGAAATATTGCACATTTAAAAGAAAAATATCAAAAAGTTATATAAAATTTAAAAAAATATTTCCTATCGCGAAACATGCTCACTTTTCATATGTAATACCGTGTGATAAATTTGGTGACACCATTCTCGTGGATCTAAATCGTTCCATTCATGAAAAAGGGTACTTTGAGTAATACTTTTGTATTTGAACGACAATAGTTATTTATCTGCTGTAAGAATAACTTATTTCTTCATCCATAACGCTTGGCGAGATTTTGGCGACGAATTTGGTGGAATGTCGCCAACTTGGCGACTTTTTTAGATGTTGCTTAACGAAAAACTCCCCAAATGGATAAAAATGACGTTAAATCAATGAAGACTCATTGATGATGACGACATGTAAAATGACGCCTCAATGACGAAAATTCAATATCTTGGAAAGAATATAAATAACTACTATAAAAATAATCATTTTTTTACTGTAAAAGTAGTAAATTCATTGTATTATATAAGGAAAGTCATGTGCTGCCCACATCAGATTTTTTTTTTCGGTAATGTCTACATTCTTCTGTAATTTAGGTATTTTTTTCTTGATCAAAAGGTAATTTATTGCAGCCTTTTGGTCGAGGACTGCTATGATTCAGTTATGTCTGTTAGTAAGGATCAATATGATGTGGAAATGCATTATTCTATTCCTGTATCCATAGTTTATATCTACATTTGACTGATTTACTATTAACATACAACTCAAAGCCGTGTCTTCCAAAGTATAATAAGCCTTTTTGTGGTATTAAATTATTATATGATCATTATATTATGATAGTAATGGGTATTAATTATTTATATAATTTAACCAGAAAGCTTAAATATGAATTCTTATAGGTCACACTGCAATAATGACACTCTTTTTTGGTGCTTCATTCTATGAATTATCATTAAATTCTTCGGCAAAATTATTAATTAATGGGTAAGTTAGTAAATACGTTTAAGTCAATCGCAATCTTTTGTTTATGGCATTAATATGATTTTAACAATTTAGTTAATATAGGGAGTGTTAAGTGCTGTCATCAGAGATGCAATAAAGGTGTCACTTTTAAAATTAACACTTCATTACAATAATATATTTTTAATATATTTTAGTGCTTAACTCGTTTCTGTTGATTTGTTTTATTTACTCATTCAGTGGCGGAATATCATCACTCCGTATCTGTATAGTCTGGCTTATGTCACTGGACTTTAATTCTCGTTTTATGAATGTTTTCGTACTCTACATTAGCGTTTTGTTAATACTGTTTCCATCAGTACTGTTGTCGTAAGAAAAAAAACAGAGGGTATACCATCGGCGCCAGCAGATTTTTTTCCAGAGGGGCGAAACATGTACTTACTACTTACACTTTGCAGGAGGGAGGGGCAAAAAAACATGTACACACACACGCACATACATGTTTATATATATATATATATATATATTGGAAACCCATAAGCCAGGGGGCGATCGCTCCCCCCCCCCACTTCGGGCGTCTATGGGGTATATTCGAAGGACCGGGATAAATGTTCGAATTAATCGAAGTTCAAATTATCGAGAAAAAAAATCCTATTAATTTTATATTACAGGAAACGAATTGTGGAACTTTGAAGAAACTTCGACTTAAGCAGAAATTCGTGTTCACAAGGTTCGAGTTATTGGGCGTTTACTGTATTTATACAAAGCAAAATATGCAGACTAGCATCGAGTGATATTCCAATTTGAAAATATCACTATATTAATATTTAACTATGATATAAAATAATCACAGGAAATGTTAAGAGAAAAATATTTAAACACATATAAAGTAGGATGTAATTTTGTATTATTTTAACAAATTTTAAGGCCTACCTCTATCATTTTCATTGAAATATTTTACAAACTGCTTGATGAGAGAAATCCGTCTCTGTGTCTTTTTTTTTGTAGCGCATACTCTTGAACTATTGTCCACTAAAAAACGATGGTTGGCCAACCAAGAATTTACAATTTTTTCCGGTTGAAAGTGTTCTATAGGTGGTCCATTTGCATTAATAAACATTAGATTGGAGACGTTTGAAATCAATAAAAATGATCTCAAATCTGTTACCATGTTGTTTATTAAGCAAAGCGTTTTGCAAAGCGTGCACGTAGTTTTTAAGAAAAAGCAGAGGGTATACGGAATTTGCTGGAAAAACCAGTGGGTATACGGCGTATACCGCAGTATACCCACCACTACAGCCCTGGCTTCCATCTCTAGTCTTGTTCATGTTCATACTGCTCCGTGTATTTCGTGCTTTGAAAGCCAAGCATTTCTTTCACGACCCACGATACTGAGAAGTTCTGGTTGACTAGAGAGAACTTTACTCAAAATCTTGATATCACACCAGGTTTTGCATTGTACTGTTGCTGGACGCACCTATGTTTACATAAAGTCAAAAATATAAGCGTCACTCATCAATTTTGTATACATTAGCATCACACATTCTTTCATTAATGCCTAGGTCTTCAGAACATATTTTGAATTGTAGAGCCAATTTAGTAAATGAAAAATTGAATACGTTTCATAATACAGATCTGTTGAATGCGTTCTTATCACCATATTTATTTCAAGAAGATATATCATAATTTTATGAAGATATCTATATAATGCAAAACATCGATTTATTGACATTGCAATACTTACGATCAAAGTATCAGTGTCTGACGTGGTTTACTAGTACAGTAAATTTCTGTTAATCGAGAAATTCTATGGGTGGGTAAGCTAGATAATCCGTCAATCCTCTAGAACAGCAATCGGGTCCGCTTGGCTGTACTCCAAAATGCTTGTAAGCTCCCGCCAGTCGCATAAATCTACATTTATTATACTTTTCTATATCAATTCCTTGTCTTGATTTTTTAATAATATAGTATTTATAATAATATATATTTTTAAATATGATACTTATTATGTTGTAATTATACACTACGTGTCAGTGAAAATGAGACACCAAGAAGGAGTGGGCAGAAAAATATGCAAATTGCGGGATAGACGCGGCTCACCGCGTTATGCTAATGATGTGAGATTCGCAGCTGTCTTGCGCACGTTCAGTGAGATATAAGGGAAGGAAACTACAGATTCGACAATAGTCGCGCCGATCTGTCTGCCAGGGAAATCATTTTACAATTTTATTTTATCTCAGAGGAAACATGTAGAATTACAGAATGCCAGCCGCTGCAAACCGAGGCAGTTCCAGCAGACAGACGATTTCACGAGGGGTATGGTGATCGAACGCAGAAGGGAAGATGTGTCCATACGTCAAATCTCAGTGGACATCCACTTGCACGTGTCCATGGTGCACGAGCTGTGGTAAAGATGGTTGGAACAAAGAAATATGGCAGGTTTGAGGGGTACCGGTACGGCCAGAACGATGTCATCACGTGTGGACCGACGCATCCGCCGACAAGCTTTGGCGACCCTTCAGGCCACTTCCGCCGCCCTTTCGCAGCATGTGCAGGACACCCTTGATGCTCCCATATCCACCAGAACCATTATCCACCGATTGGTCGTAGGCGATCTGCACTCATGGCACCCGTTAAGAAGACGGCCATTGACCCAACAGCACAGACGCCTCAGTTTACAATGGTGTCGGGATAGAGTCAACGTGGACGGCGGAATGGCACAGGGTCGCGTTCTCAGACGAGTCACGCTTCTGTTTTAACAATGCAGTCACCGTGTACGAGTCTGGAGAGGAAGTGATGACAGGTCCAATCTGGTCGCATCTGCGGAACTCCACACCTCGCGAGAACGCTGCATCATGGCTTGGTGCGCAATCACCTACGATAGCAGGTCACCGCCGGTCCGTATTGAGGGTACTATGACGACTGAACGATACGGAGATTACGTTCTGCGCCCAGTGACACTACCCTTCATTTAGGGGACTCCCAATGCCATTTACCAGCAGAATAACGCCCGACCACACACGGTACGCTTCAGCCAACATGCCCTGAAATGTACCCAGGTGCTTCCCTGGCCACCAGTCTCCCCTCATCTCTCACCATTCGAACATGTCTGGGACGTGATTAGACGTCGCTTGCATCCGCTGCCTCCACCGCATTTAAAAGACGAGCTCTGGCAAATAGTTTTCAGGGAATAGGCAGCTATCCCTCAGGACACCATCCGCATGCTCATTGACTCCGTACCTAGGAGTGTTGCTGCTTGTATCCCGCCCGCGGTGGTCTTACAACCTACTTATCAGACGGTGTTATCGCTCAGTTTATAGGTGTGTCATATTGCATTAAACATCACTTATTATCCGTTGCTATCTCTCTCTGTTTGCTGATTTTCACCACTTTATGCCCACTTCTTCTTGGTGTCTCATTTTCACTGTCACGTAGTGTAATTGCATCACTTTAAAAGTTCTGATTTATGTATATGTTAATTTATTTATGTGCTTACCCGCATGGGTTGTTATGTATACCATCTTATGCAATGGATTATCCATTTACCTCCTATCTGAAGTCTTCTAATGATAGGAGTTTTGTGCTCGTAATTGCTAAAGGCTAAAATATAGTTTAACACGTCCGATATAATGTACAAATAATGTTTTTAATGTATTGAAAATCCCATTTTAATTATCTTAAGTACTTTGCAGACGAATTGCTAAAATATATTTTATTTCTTTAAATGTTATTATATTTATATTTTTTGAGTAGATAAACTTTCATGTACATTGCAGTAACACCATTTTTCAAACTATTAATTTTCTGACCATTTTTCATTCTGGTAATATTCTTCCTGCAATCGACGAGTAACTCAGAGGAAATGATTTTCCTTTTAAAATCTTAACAATTCGATGTGAGTTTGACACATTTTGAGACACGGTTTACAACTTTAAAATTAAACACACAACTAGTTATAAAATCTGTCAGTGACAACAAGTGCATTTGAAAGTGTGATATAAAAATCAACACCCGGTTGAAATATCGCTAAAAACAGTCGTAAAAGTTAATGGATTTTCAACTGTCTTTCTTTATATTTAAAGTGTTTATTACTACAGTTAACTCAGATGACTTTTATATGAGTGGTGTGTTGTGCATAAGAACGGGTTATTTTCAAACGCCGTATAGATAATGTGTATTTAATGTAAATGCGCTTAAAGATTCATTTATTTTTCTTTATTATCTATGTGGTCGTAATCCCGTTTATTTCGCTATAAAATGGAAAAGTATTATACCAGGAAGTGACAATCAATTTTATTTTAGATTCCGAGGTTTAAAAATGCTTAAAAAATAGTATGTTAAAAAGTGGTATGTTACAATTGTTATGTTACATTTGGTGTTTTACATCATTTATTTTCGGTCATTAAGCTACATATGTACACAATACATCAAGAACGAATACTTGTATCTCTAACATACTTTTAGTTGAATTATAGCATTAAAGAATTAGATATAATTGTGTGGCGTAGTAAAAAGAAATTAAGAGACATTTTGAATAAATTATTCACCATACTTAAAGATGTGCTTTTAAATTATTAAATTCTACATAATATGACATATCCGTAAATTCGTATTAGTGGAACTTCATTAAATTAAACATTTCGTTGTTTGCGGCTACTATAATCCACCATTATTTTCTTTAGCGTGAGTTCTGTAAAGGAATACTATTTAACATAATACTAAATTGATTGCACCACTTTAAATTTAGCAATAAATCATTTATTAATAACATAAAATACGTACTTATTGAATTCAATTCATTACACAATTTGCCTATTTATTTGCGAAGGATAGAACAAAATGTGAGCAATTTTCCGTGTGAGACCAGATCACTATTTGCTATCGAAATAATCTAAGACCTGCTACCATATTTAATAAGCACATACCTGACCATAACGCTTGCTTCCTTGTAGATTACACTGATTTTTACACTGAACGCTTGCTTCCTGTAGATTACACTGATTTACACACATTTTGTTGAAGCCTCCTTGGACTCTGGCTGTCATAGAATTGCATATTGGGACACCTTTCGCGGACTGTGGCACACTGGCACACACTCTTACTGTGGCACACACTCTTATGAGATCCTCCTGGCATTCTGATCACTGACTGGCTGTGGCTCAGCGTCACTTTCGCTCTACAGCTCTTAATCCAACCTTCTTCACTGCTGTCTCATTCTATATCTCATCTCCTCGTTCTCTAAATATCTTCGTTCTTCTTAGGTTGTGAATCTTTTGCCTCAGGTCCTCTTTTGATTGGCCACCTTCATGGCGAAACCCCAAGAATCTTCTCCATTGGCCAGCATTTTTATCCAATGTCGTAACTTCACATATTCTTAAAGAGTCCTTCGACCCCCATCTGCCTTGACGCCCCTAAATTTATGGTTTTAGATGACCTATGGGTCAGCATGTTGCAAACTTTGGCGTCATTGAGACTGAAGGTATTGTCTGACGTTTCAGACACAATAAATAATGAACATAAAGCTGCCTCACACTAACTGGTGTGAAATCTATTTCTGGTCTGACAAATTGTTTATAAATAGCACGATTAGTGCACAAATTGTTTCAAAATTCAGATGACATGAGCTTTAAAAAGATAGCTTAGAAATTAATTATGTTATCATTGTGAAATTTTCTGCATAGATTCACTGCATACAAAGCTAAAATTAGTATCCAATTTTATTATGTATTGAAAAAATTACAAATAATTTTAAAAAAAAATAAACACACAGAACACAAACACATAGCAAACTGCGTAAAAGTCATGTTTGTCATCGAATAGAAACAAAGAAATTTGTTTTAAATTATCATCTAAACTTCCGTATTTAAATCATTAAAATGTGTTCAACATTTGCAACTGAAATTGTTTTAAATGCATTTTCACAATATATTAATAATGTTGTCAACCCTTTATATTTAAAGTCTAGTAATACGCTAAATTAATCTTGTTTCTCTTCATGAATAAAATCAACCTCTATTTTAAATATTCTCTTCACACCTACTTGCGAACATACCGAGAGATCTCTTGATCCAGGAACCATTCAACTCCACCCATCTCGACAAATAGGCTTCATCACAAAGGACAACGCCTAACCCTAGACGATAAACCCTTCATCTGTCGTACCTACAAAAGTAAATTGATATCAATCTTCTTTAGATTAGATCGTTTATAAAGTAATGTTTTTTTATTTATAGAGAGTCCTGTTCTGTGTCGCTAAAATGTTTTTTTTTTATTTATTTCCGTTTTAGTCAATGTGATAAATGCTGTTAGATATTTAAAATGGGTGTAATGGAATTTATTGACGATACAACTATTTCGTTTAACTGACATAGTGCTCCTTTAAATAGGGAAATATTATTATTAGTATTATTAAAATTTAAAACAAAAATCGCGTTATTTGAACATTCCGTTATTGTAAAATAGTTGCCATTATTTTATTTGCAATATATTGAATGGCAAACGGATGTTTAAAACATGTCATTATTGATAAATCATGTTTAATTCAATAAAACTATTTCGTTTAACTGACATAGAGCTGCCTTAAATAGGGAAAACATTATGGCAGTTAACGTTTAAAACAGAACGCATTTTATTTGATTATTAATTCCGTTATTGTGTTTTATTAATTTCGTTATTGTGACATTCTTAATCATTATTATTTTATTTGCAATACATTGGGTGGCAAACGTATATTTAGAACATGCAATTATTGTTGAAGCATCTTTTCAATCCAACTATTCCATTTAACTGACATAGTGCTCTATTTAATAGAGAAATCATTATGCTAATTAAAATGTAAAACAAAACGGTCTTTATTTGAATATTCCGTTATTGTGAGATTCTTAATCATTATTATTTTATTTGCAATATTTTAGATGGCAGACGGATATATTGAACATATCATTCTTGATGAATCATGTTTCATGCAATACAACTATTTCGTTTAACTGACATAGGGCTCTTTTAAATAGGGACCAAATTTTGATAGTTAAAATATAAAACAAAAAACCATTTATTTGAACATTCCGCTATTGTGACATTCTTAATCATTTTTATTACTTTCCTTATATACATAATGTATAAGGAATGTATTGTGACGGGGTCGAAAATTCGAATTCTAGTTTTCGACGGAAGAGCACGTTTCAAGCATCCCTGATCACGAATCGAACATTTTTGAAGTGATGTCTATGTGTGTGTGTGTCTGTGTGTGTGTGTGTGTGCGTGTGTGTGTGTGGAGACGATACTTCACGAACGAATGGAGCGTTTCGAATGCAATTTGGTACAAAAATCACAATTCGTGAATACTGGAAGTCTATTCTTTCAAAACACAATCGAATGTTCAGAATCCACCCTAAATTTTCGAGTGAAATTTTGAATAAATCATCAAAAAATCAAAACCTTTAATAAAGTTAGGCAAATAGACATTTATTTTGTAATTTTTCCTTAGAAAACGATTGGCATAAACTTCAGAACGCCAGCAGGAACCGTTCTCGAGATATTGCATATTTTTCAAATAAATTTATCAAAAATTCCCATAAATTAAAAAAACATATTAACTGTTAAGAAACATGTTCACTTTTCATATATAATATCATGCGATAAATTTGGTAACATCATTCTCGTGGATGTAACTCGTTCCATTCACGAGAAAAGATACTTTGAGTAATACTTTTGTATTTGAACGCCGATACTTATTTATTCGCTGTAAGAATAACTTATTTCTCCGTCCATAACGCTTGGCGAGATTTTGGCGACGAATTTAGCGGAATGTCGCCAATTTGGCGACATTTTTAAATGTTGCCAAATTAACGAAAGTCTCGCCAAATGGATAGAAATGACGCTAAATCAATGAAAATGACGACTAATTGAAGAAAATTCAATATCTTGGAAAGAATATAAGTATCTACTATAAGAACAACATTTTTTTAACTGTAAAAGTAGTAAATTCATTGTATTATATAAGGAAAGTCATGTGCTGCCCACATCATATTTTTTTATTTGCAATATATTGGATGGCAAACGGATATATACAACATGTCATTATTAATTAATTATGTTTCACGCAATAAAACTATTTCTGTTTAAATGACACAGCTTTCCTTTTAACGGAGAAAGCATTATAATTATTAACATTTAAAGCAAAAAGAACTTTATTTGAACATTCTGTTTTTGTGACATTCTTAACCATAATTTTTTTTATTTACAATATATTGGATAATAAATGGATGTTCATAACACGCCATTATTAATGAATCATATTTCAACTAACCATTATCGCCTTCATAGTTAATTGGTTCATAAGCATAACGTGCATATGGGTATAATCGATTATTAAATACCAGTTTTAGAATGTGTGACTCGCGTTTGCTTAGAAAACATCTCGTAGAATGCTTGCATATATAGGATCCGAGAGCAATGTGTTATTAGTATTAGGAAATATGCTTTAATGCAGGAATGTTAAAATATGAAGAACGTTTAAACCGATATGTGGCTTTTTATTGGTTGCACGTGCAATTCTATGTATACAAAAATTCCCAATGTAGTTAATATTGTAATTAACTCTATTTCACATTTTATCAACAACAACATTTTTATGGGTTTGAAATTTAAATTTCGGGCTTGGCCGCGACCTTAGTCTTGAAAAGGTGTGTAATTCGTCGAAGCAGTGTTTTTAGTAACTCTTCGAGCATTTTGCAATTACATTCAATGCTATGGTTACTCAATACACGTAGATTGAATACACATCTAGTCAAAATAATTATCAATAACAGCAAGTGTAATTGAAAAAATCTGATGTGGACAACACATGACTTTCCTTATATAATGCAATGAATTTAGTACATTTACAGTCCAAAAATAATATATGAGATTCACGATACTGTGTTTTTTTCACTGTGATTGTACATTTGGCGATTTTACTGATGGCAACAGAAGAGCATGTCTTATATACTGGAAGGTATTTCCATCATATGACGGGAATGAGAATTTGCGAAGCATTACTTCCCATTTGGCGACATTTTTATCAATTTGGTGACATTTCTATCACTATGGCAATATTTAAAAGTCACCAGGTTGGGGACGTACTGCTAAATCTTTCAAGCGTTACTGATTCAGAAATGAGTTCCTCTTATAGTCTACTTTTATGTTGTTCCAAATTATTAAACGTTCATTAATTAGTGATCAATTTCATTGATTAAGCATCATTTTTATCAATTTGGCAACATTTTCGTTAATTTAGCAACATTTATGAAAGTCACCAAGTTGGCGACATTCAGTCAAATTCATCTCCAAATTCTCTCTAAGCGTTATGAATAGAAAAATAAGTTATTCTTACTGCAGATAAATGACTATATTGGCGTCCAAACACAAAACTGTTACCCAAAGTATCTTTCTCATCAATGAGACAAGCTAGATCCACGTGAATGATGTCGCCAAATTTATCGCATGAAAATACAAAAGTGAACAGATTTCACAATAGTTAACATTTTTTTTATTTTATGTGAATTTCTAACAAATTTATTTGAAAAATGTGCAATATCTCGAGAACGATTCATGCTAGCGTTCTAAAGTTCGTATCAACCATTTTTAATGAAACATTATATAAGGAATGACTTTTTACGTAACTTTATTAAACGTATTAATATTTTGAAGATTTTTTCAAAATTTCACTCAAAAATTTAAAGTGGTTCTGAACTTTCGATTGCGTTTCAAAACAATCACGTTCTAGTATTCACGAATTGTAATGTTTGTTACAAATGTCGTTCGAATCGCTACATTCGTTCATGAAATATCGTCTCCGCAGACTCACTGACTCACACAACACACACACAACACACACACACACATACACACACACATAAACACGCACGCACACACACGCACACACACGCACACAGATATCACCAAAATGTTCGATTCGTGCTCAGGGATGCTTCAAATGTGCTCTAATGTTGAAAACTCGAATTCGAAATTTCGACCCCCTCACAAAACTTTCCTTATCCATTATACTATGTATATAAGGAAAGTAACAAAACTTTCTTTATACATTATACTATGTATATAAAACAGTCAAAATTATATAGAATCCTGACCCGGTTGAAATATATTTTTAAAGAGTCGAAAATATAATAGATTTCCCACTGCATTTATATTCAAAGCGTTTAAATATATGTATGCCAGAAGCATCAACTCATCAAAAGAAGGGGTAAAGTTACAAAAAAAAATTATCGAATATATGCTTTATACTATAATATGAACTTTAGGGATAATTGTTCCCTGATTTAGCATAAGACTATCTCAACTTCCCCTATCACGATAAATAGGGATCATAACAAAGAGCAACGTCTACCCCGCAGACGATCAACCCTTCATCTGTTGCCCCACTGAAGCAAACTGATCTCAATATTCTTTTGATTAGATCAAATATGTTTTGTTTTTTGGTATAAATTTTTTTCTGCGTTGACGGATATTGCATTTATTTTCGTTTTACGTTTTGTTCGATTAATAATAGATATTATGAGAGCTAGGACAGAGATTTTCGAAGAATGTTTGTCTAATGATAAATTAAAAATAAATATTGGAGTTCTGGAGAGCAAAGTACATATGCAATTTGAAAAAAAAAGATAGAATAAGAACTCTTTAATTGAGAACCTCATACATTATAATATTATTGTTTGCTCCGAAAAAACATTATTTAAAAATGATGAAAATGTACAATATGTTGTGAATTTAAAAGCGCATTATTTGGACATATTCAATTTTTAACATTTAAATTAATTTTAAACATCAAAAATATTTAAATACAAATTTGCATAGTATTCAAACTAGGGATTCAAACTAGGTTTTATTTGAGCATAAATGCGTATTTATAACAAAGAACGAAATACGTCGGATGAAACTTTAATGATTTTGTATTGGTTGAAGACGTTACACTGAACAGCATCTACACTGAACAACTGTATTATTAAAAATAGAAAAATTGGACTTGTCACATCTCCAGGTTCAACATTCAATTGTAAAAATTATGCAAAAGTACTGAAAATAAAAGTAGTGAGCTAATTTTCTTTAGTGTGAGCCACTCTCTCTCTCTCTCTCTGTGATTATAAACTACATGATCACAGTGATATTATTAGATATATGAAAGTGAAAATATGATATTATTTTTTCTTAAAGAAACAATTATTCTAAAATTTGGCAATAGCGAGTTAATTAGTTTCAGGCCATTACGAGAAAATTACGATCATGTTAGTCAAATGCATTCACCAACGCTTAGGTTAATAATTTTTCAGGAAAATGTTGATTAAAACTGTTTATATCTTTATTAAATATTATCATCGATATCTGTGGATGGACAAAATTTCAAATTGATGCTTCATTAGTAACAGCGTCCAAAGTTGACTAAAATTGTTATTTAATATTTATTTCAATTCATGTCCTTGGAATTGCAACAAACATAGATTGCAGAAAAAAAATCTGATGTGGGCAACACATGACTTTCCATATATAATGTAATGAATTTACTACTTTTACAGTAAAAAAATAGGTTTTTCTTATAGTAGATACTAATATTCGTTCGAAGACATTGAATTTTCGACAATTAGTCGTCATTTTCATTGATTTAGCGTCATTTTTATCCATTTGGCGAGATTTACGTTAATTTGGCAACATTTCAAAAAGTCGCCAATTTGGCGACATTCCGCCAGATTCGTCACCAAAATCTCGCCAAGTGCTATGCACTAAGAAATAATTTATTCTTACAGCAGATAAATGACTATTGGCGTTCAAAAACAAAAGTATTACTCAGAGTGTCTTTTTTCATGAATGGAACGAGCTAGATCCACGAGAATGTCACCCAATTTATCGCATGGTATTACATATGAAAAGTGAACATGTTTATCAATAGGAAATATTTTTTTTTTATATGACTTTTCGATATTTTTTTTTGATAAATGTTCAATATCTCAAGAACGGTGCGTGTTAGCGTTCTAAAATTTATGTCAATCGTTTTCTAATGAAAAATTACATGAGAAATGTCTATTTGCGTAACTTTATTAGTGGTTTTGATTTTTTGACGATTTTTTCAAAATTGCATTCGAAAATTTTGGGGGGTTCTAAACATTCGATTGCGTATAAAAACAATAGGCTTCCAGTGTTTAAGGATTGTGATTTTTGTTCCAAATTTGGTTCAAATCGGTCTATTCGTTCGTCAGTTATCGTCTCCACAGACCCACTAACACACACATACTTTCACACACACACATACTTTCACACACACACACAGACATCACTTCAAAAATGTTTGATTCGTGATCAGGGATGCTTGAAACGTGCTCTCCCGTCGAAAACTCGAATTCGAATTTTCGACCCCATTGCAATACTCTCCTTATACATTATGTATATAAGAAAAGTAAAAATCAGATATTTTAAATCAGATTGGCTCCGTAATAACGATTCTTTCGCTTCAAATATAGCAATATCGCAATAACTGCTATTTCAAACGAGATAATTGTGATTTCAGTACAAGTAAATTGCCTCATTTTAATTTGTCAGACATTTACATGTATAAGGATGTTCAGAAAACATTATGTTTGCTATCACGTTTACCTCGAATGCAGTATGGATGGGTAGGATCTTTCACAGTGGCGTCGCCTAGTTCGAGATGGTGGAAACTGAATGAGACAGCTTTGGCTGGCAATCAGCTATAGTGCTTAAGAAGAAGAAGGATCTTTCAAAAGGTAAAATTTTTAATAGGCAGGATTTCTAGCGTTCGTTCTTCTGTCAGATATTTTATGTTGTCTGTCCGGAGACTATTCTGTTATTGGTGAGATTTGGCGAAGTAATACCAGTGTCATCTTATGTTCTGGTGTTTATATCTCCATAAGTTGTGTTTTTGTTGTTTCTTATGACCTCCTGTTTTCCACGGAGTCGATACAGGACCAGTAACGCAGGAAGCAGGACAGAACGAAGAAAGACACAAGACAAGAGTACAAAGTTTTTTACAAACAAGCATCACTGATGAAGGTCGGGGGGGGGGGATGCAGCTTCTCATTTCGACGAGGGCCCAGAAGGCGGAAGACTGACTTTATCCTCGATAACCATCCATGCCTTACTCTGGATTCGATCCCGAGCCCACCAGACAGCAGCCGAAGACGCTATTCACTTCACCGCCTGGGCGGCCCATAAGTTGTGGGTGATAGATGTATCCTCCATATGTAATTTTAATCATTAAAGTCATTTTCACTGCAATTTTTTGATTCCAATAAATTTAAGGGCAATTCTGACAATCTATAACACTATTGTCTATGCAAATATATGAATTTATAGCTTAGAACAAACTGCACATATAAAAAGTGTCCATATTGAATTACTACAGTCTTCTCGTATCATTATAGTTGAAAGTTCTCTATAAAAATGCTGGCCTTAAGATATTTATCTTTTTCTTTCATCTTTTGCACTGACGTGCTTGAAATATTTCTATAAATATTGGGCATGTCTGCTCAATTAAAGAATTAACGTCGATCTGGCTGGAAGTTATTTATTCCTGTAAATTGTTGTACGACACTGTTCAATTTCATTAATTCTATCTTTCGGTGATATTGCAAATAGCTGTATTTTGCTACGTATATAGCACGGTATTTTGCTTAAAGTGTTACCTTATGTATTGCTGTACTTGAGGTCTCGCCTGAATTCACGAGTGAGAGACTTGATATGACATTCAAGTTTTAACGTCATTTTCGTTGTAATTAATTAGCTCTATATGAGTATGTCAAATTTCATTTCAATTATTACTATCTTGGACTGGTGAATGAAAATAGATTCATTTGTAGAGGTAGATAATTAAATGTATAGAAAATAAATTATATATAACATATACATCATATTGGAAAAAAGGATTCAAATTTTAATTTCCTGCCAAGTGCGGCCAGGTATTATACATATATAGGGTTGAATATAAAAATGACTTAAGTTGCATTATTTTTCTTTTTTATTTGTCATAGCTATCACATTCGTATTTAATATTTTTAAAAAGTGTTGTATCAATTATTGTTAAATGGTATATTAATATTTTTAGACTATCATCGTAATAAAATGTCAATTTTATTGAATGAAATTACATTGATATGTATTTTAAAAAGTATTACAAAACACACATTATATCCCAAAGCTCTATGAAGAAACATTCTTAAATAATTTCATGTCCATATATAAGCTATAAAATCAAAGCATTTGTTTTTTAATTTTTAACAGTATACAACATTCAAATAACACGTAGCAATCTCCTATTCTGACATCTAGGCAGTACAAATACGATAGAGTTTCCCCCAAATCACAGGTAAAATTAACCATTGTCCAAATCGATCAGGAGGCCTCGTAAACGAAAAATCACAAGCCAAAAGTTGAATGCTTTAGATTTCAAGTTCTAATCAGTTTTCATTATCATAGGGAATGATTAATTTCGACCTCTGAGATAACGCTTATTTCCCCTATACCAACACAGCATCTGGTTTTGACACTGACTTTCTCTGAGTGGGGAGGGATTCGTCCCACGAATTGTAGCTTGCTGCCATAACAAATCGGTTTCAAGCGAGTTTGGGAAGATTCGAATGTACTATATATTTAGAATAAATGCCGGAATAATTATTTAATAGTTAAGCAAACATACTCAAATTATGGTAGAACTAAATAAAATATCGGAATGTTATTTTAACTAAATATTTATTACTCTAAAATAATTATGAAAATTGAATGAGACATTTCTGACTTGTAAACTTCCGTTTACTGTTTTATAAAATAAAAATTTGAAGTGTTCATAATGTAAAATTTCAAAATTGAACGCATGTCTGTAATTTAAATGATGTGCACAAATTATGCAAACGAATATAAAATGAAAACTATAGTTTGTCCCATAATGCTAGGTAAATTGAATATTTAACCACAAATCAGCAAAATTAGTCAAGAAATTCACGAAGAAGCATTCAAATAGTGAAGACAGTTGTGTATACTTCTTTTTCGACAGCACTATTAAGCATTTTTATACAATTTTACAGACTTGCTTCCTTCAGTAATATGAATTTTCGGAAAAACCGGAAGTGAAAATCTTTGTGAACTCCCAAAGCCTCTGCGAAATTTAGTAAGTCATCATTTAAGCTATATCTATAACCGATCCGGGAAACTAAATGTTTCACGGGAAAGTTTTGGACCGTAATGAAAAATACTGGAAACGGGAATTCTTAAGAAATCCCCTAAACTGCCCAACATGCTGGGCTAAATCTTTATCTGTCATCATCTATGATCTATCTATAACCATTACTGAGAAATATTTGTTTTATGAAAAATGTATAATTTTAATTGGAGAAGACATATCTGGAATCGGAAGTGAAAACTACCAATGAACCCTCTAGTTATTATAGAATTTGATACTGAATCCATTTATCAGCCATCAGCTAACTTCTATCTATAATCAATCCTGACACGTTTCAAAGAAAATTTTTGAACCCGAAGCGGAAAAAGTACCGGAAGTTTAAATCATTAATAAACCCATCTATCTTCTCCAGAGCTTAATGTTGAATCCACATCAGTTATAATCTAATCTCCATCGGCAGCCAATTTTGAGAAATAAACGTTTCAACAAGATAAAAATATTTGAAAAAGAAATGGAAAAAGAAACTGACGTGGGATATTTTGTGAACATCCAATCCCCCCCACCTCCGGAATTCGATGCCGTTAGCCATTCTCTATGCTATATCTATAAAACATACTGAGAAATACAATGTTTCAAAAAGTTATTGGTAAAACAATAGAATGACAAAATTTTTGCCACTAATAGAAAAAAGTAATGCTGTGTTAAATTTTGAAGATATACACCCTGCCCTCAGTGATAAAGTGTTATGAATGCGAAAATACATAGATTAGTGTAAAGCTAAATGTAATTATTTTTAAACTTGCATAAAACATATTATTGAGACTATATATTAAAACTGTTTATTTAATTGTTTTTTTCCCATATATACATTTCAAATATCAATTCCTCGCCTACTAAAATCATGTTTAGAGACAGTTTTTTCGCGACATGTCTAACACTTCTGAAGAACTGTTCACATATATGTGTATCTATATGTGTGTGAGTGTATTTGATATACAGTTAAGGTAACCCAAGAACGACAACACATTTTGCATATCACTTACTGCATAAGTGATACATTAGAATTACAAATTTATCAACCGCACATTCCTTGAAATCAACCCATGTCCGTATAATTATATTTTCAAGTATAAACTTTCATAACTATGTATTTTGCGCATAAATATATATATACTTGACAAAAATATTTAGATTTATGCTAAAATACATATTTTGAAATAGAAATAAAACATATTTGACTTTGAGATATTTATTGCAGAAATATCTTAATATGATGCAAAGGTTATTTTTAAAGAATTAAAAAATATATTTGCACTTGAGAAAACGATTACTAGAACATCATATTATAATGTAGACTCTCTTTTTAAAATGAAGATTTTAATTTCCAATTGGCGTAGCAAAAATTTCAACACACTTCCATAGATTCCTTTGGGTGTCAAAGAAATTAATAGATATGAAAATTATCATGCTGCTATGGAATATTTTTCTTTTATCTAGAAAACATCAGTTTATCCCACAGGCATGTTTATTTTGAACTTTTAAGTTTATATGATATCAATGTTCTTTCATGTGCTTTCATGTACTTCTTTAAATAATCCGGATATTTGGACATCCGAGAATATTGGTTCTTTTACATTGCTATCCAATAATAGATTTGGGAATAAGATTGAAACAAAATGCATGCTTTTGCATGTTCCAAGATGTTTTCTTCTTATGAATCCGTTTCGTTACATATATTGCATACTTTCAAGTATAAAATTTAGGAAAATAATTAATGTATAAAACAAAAAATTCTGGATTGAAATGTTCGACACGGCTCTCTTTAACATTATAATCCCAGACCAAATTTTTGGTTTTAATCCATGCAATCGTTCATTACTTTTGCAAAGTTAAACATTCTACTCGTAAAAAAGAAACTTTTCGTTAAGAAAATGCTAAAAATATGCTTTTCTTAACAAACATAAAGGCCATGTCCTTGCTCGCTACGTTCGCCTATACTGGGACTGTTTTTATAATACCTCGCTCGTTACCTTATATCTAGCTTGAATGTTCTAATCGTTTTACAACTCTACACAAGGTTGATATTTGGATCCATCTTTCTAATAGTGAACTCTTCAACGTTTATATAAACTGAGGAAATTATATGAGTTGCATATATTTCTGATGGCAAACCAACAGTACTACTTTTCTTTGAATTTTCCTTCCTAGAGCAGAAAGGTTGTATACTTTTTTAATTCAAATTATAATAATAAAGAACCGACCCGATTACATTTATGTTCAACATTTGTAGAACACAGAGATATTTTTAAGGAGTTCACTCCTATTTTTACAAATGTTTCCGAAACATTAAGTCATGTTGAACTTGCTTAGACTTGTCGGACTTGCAGAGAATTAATGCAATACAAGTAATTCTTTGAAGCTTCATGCCACTTGTTTCATTTTTATCGTTGAAATCACAGCAATTCACCAGTCTCTAATTTCCATCTCCCAGCAAAGGTTAAAGAAGCACAACATATATACAGATTCACTGCCGCCCAGGCGGTGAAGTGGATAGCGTCTCCGACTGCTGTCTAGTGGGCTTGGGTTCGAATCCCGAGTAAGGCATGGGCGTTTTCTTGAGGATGAAGTCAGTCTTCCGCCTTCTGGGTCCTCGCCAAATGTGAAGCGCGCACCCCCAGACCTTCGTCAGTGATGCTTCTTTGTGTTAATAAAAAACTTTGTGATCTCGTCTTATGCCATTCTTTGTCCTTCTTCTGGCATCACTGGTCCTGTTTGTGGTTCGACCAAAACAGGAAGTTATGAGCAACAACAACAGATTCACTAAGTTCTTTTCAATTACTGTCATCCAAAACGGCCATGAACGACACCATTGTCTCAGATAACCTGAAGCTTGAGCGTTGTCTGCAGGCACGAAGGCACCATGTTCAATTTTATTGTATTCCCGGACATGTACGTATTAAGGGAAACGATTAGATAGATATTGTTATAAAATCAGCTAATCATGGTTTGAACAGTCCGATCACTTTGGTAGATATAAAAAAATTATTAGTAACATAATTTATGATAAATAGATGATGATGCATGATAATTCATTGTAAAAATTATGATAATTCATGGTATTAGCAATTCCAAAATAAATTACCTGAAATAAAGCTCTTTGTACAAAACATGAATTAGACATTTATTTGTAGGTTGTTGTTGTTGTTGAGACCCAGACCGTCCGACCTACCTGAAAGGTGTAAGGTAACTGTTTGGACGGCCGGGAAGTGCCACCCAATTTAGACCGGAACCCAGTGGGGGAGGCATCCACAGGGACCGTACCCTCCTTCCCCTACCACCAACCTCTCGGAAGGACTTACGGACCCACATGTTTAACGTGATCGTAAACTAGACATTGACTTGTAGGTAACATAGACATTTACTTGTAGGTGAACTAGAACCCTCAACTGGTGTCAAACATCAGTGAGTCTAAAACACATTTCAACTGAATGCAGTAATTTCAACTATTATCGGTTTAAACACCTCATGACTTGCATTACTTTAACGGACTTGAGAGGAGAAAACCATGATCTAAGCCTTTTTTGTTTTTTGTTGGATATAGGATCTTTTTTTTTTTTTTGTCACATATATCATTTTACCACTGCAAAAATTTCATAAATGTAGGTTTTGCTGCTTGTTCTTAATACAGTTTCATAATACGTGTTACGCTTTCAGTATAGAGATATTTGCAATAATAAAACATTTAATTGTGCAATATAACAATGACATTCTGATATTCATGACCACAATGGTTGTGAAACGCTCTGCTTGTTTTTGGGAATAAACGATAAATCATATGATTATCAACATTTCACATTTTTAAAGTACACTTCCAACGTTGTAGTCATGTTTAGAAATAAAGATCTATACTTTTAAAGATTTTAATACTTCAATAACTTAGTCCCCAATAACAATAGCCCATTTTGTAACGTTTTAGTCAAAAACCAATCAAAAAGGAGCTAGCAATCGTCTCGACCAATTATATCTTCACCCGTAGAGAAGGAAAATTTTCACTTCAGAAGTGCTTAAAAAATTGAATAACTCATTAACTAAACCGAAATTTAAAATAAGGGCTCCATCCTACAAAAATTCAAATACGTAGGTATACGTCAACAAAAATTGGAGGTCCTTCTACTGTTAGTATGTCCAGGACATGAACTCGCGGCACAAAAACTCTTCCTTTAAATTTGACATTAAATATTTCTTAAACTCAATTTAAAATCCAAACACGGTTTATATCAGTGTGTGCCCCTAATATTTCTCTATAAATGTACCACCGTTCATAATTTTATATGCTATAGATTTTGCGATACGACACATAGAAACTTGAGACACACGAAATTTGTCAAACAACCGTGACGGCAGAGGCAGCGTCATCTGCTTTTCTATAATATAGAGAGATATTTAGTGTTGTATCCGTCCTAAAACCGCTATATTTTTGCTTAATTTCTGTGCATCTATATTCTGAAATAACGCAGTTACAATATATCTGAGTTTAAATCATCATCCAATTTTGTTTATTTCTACAACAAAACTTGATTTTCACTTATGGAGAATATAAACACATCAAACTGCAAGATGAGTTTTATAAGAATTGCTGAATTTCTTTAACACAAAATTATTTAGCTCTGGAGTATGCAATATAGCTGTTATGAATGACACATTCATTGATTTTACCACTGTATGTACCGTATAATATTACCACTGTATGTACCGTATAATATTACCACTGTATATATCGTATTTTAAAGATGTTTAAATAAAATTACTTTGCAGTTAGAAAGTGCTTCATAATCAATGCTTTACTCATGATTGATCTTTCTTGTTATTTTTATTTTTATTTTAGGTATTAATTAAATTTTTGCCTGAATATTTTACTGACACTTATTTTATTTAATGTTTGTAATATTTAATCTATTGTTGGACGTACAGGGATGATAATAGCTGATTTACGTAAATGTGAGTTATATTATATATGATACAGTAGTGATTTTAACAAAATATGTGAGATCACATCACACAGTAAAGAAATCGACAGACGCTGCTTACGTTGACCATTGTGTAGTCTATACCCATTAACTTTATTTACTTACAAATTATATAGTGGTTTTATTCTGATGCTCAATTTAGCATTGCTTCAAAGCTGCCTTGCAAGGCACATCAGAAACTGAATATTGTTAATCAACAGCATTTCCTTTTTCTTTGCAACAACTATATCCGCATACGTCTTTCTCATTTATTCGCCCAATCGAACATTTCTATAAGCGCCACTCATGCCACTCTTAAAATACCTATTGCATTACGGTGGTTTTCCTCCATCACAGGACTTACCTGGTTGCCAATATTCAAGTTTCTATCTCACTACACAATTACTATTTTCCAAACAGTCCATATTTCGAAAATTTTGGCCATACTCCCACAAATTTAATTTTTAGAATATTTGGATTTTTCAGTCGATTATTTCGAAATGTTCTTCCATGTGCCAAATTTCAAGTCGCTATCTTACTTTAAAATAAAGAGTTTCTGCCTTATTCTGAAAATCGAATGTTTTGATGTGCGTCACCCTTAAAGTAACAACTTTGAAGTGAAACTGCACAATTTTTCTTAATCTAACGATAACACGCCCACCACCCCTCACCCCATCATAAAACACTCAGGACAAATTTCAATTTTCTGGGATTCTTATCGAACGATTCATCCTCGTACTACATTGCAAATTCCTATTCATCCGGAAAGTCCTTATAATGTTGTGATATACAGAAGAAAATTTGGGATTTATAATACATAAATATACTATATATATACTAAATATGCCATAAAATAGTTCTATATGTTTAAAACTAAAATTTTAATCCATCTAAAAAATTAAATCGATTTCCTAATTGAGATCTGGAACTTTGAATCTATCGATAGAAATACCTGCATTTAAAATTATTTTTATCCCAGAATAAGTTTTTAAAAATATATTAAAATATATATTTCTAGAAATTCAAAATATATTTGCCTTTGAGACACATATTTCAGAAACAGCACAATATAATGTAAAAACACTTTTTAAAAGATAATTCCCCGCGTCATGCTTCCGCAAACTCCCAAGGGAATCAAATATTTTAACAGGTATAGAAACATCCGACCACATTGAAATATATATCTTTCTTCTTTTGAAAATTCTATGCTATATTTGACTTAAATTTTCTGGTGTTATCTGATATCGATTTTCCTTTCAAGGTGGGATATATATAAATATATGTTTAATTATTTCAGGGATACTTATATCTACTAAAATTTTTCCATTTTTCTATTCATTCACCAAAAGTTATTTAGGAATGACCCAAAATTAGATAGTCTTATTTTGTGTATTTTTAATATACCTTTTTTTAAATAAAGCTATGTCTACATATTTTTATATATTTTATACTATATATGCTGCCGCATCTATCAGTTCCTTCTGAGCAGTTATTAAAATGAGCACTCACCAGACACAGCTATAAACATCTAACTGTAAACATCTAAAGCCCCGAAATTAGACTCATAGATTCGAAAATACATATATATAATTAACCATAACTGATTCAGGCCAAGGATAACAATAGACACAAAGACTACTCACGTAAAACCGTCTGTTGGTGCACAAAAAAATAAATAAAACCACTAAGGGAATACATAAGCTTCTACATGTCCTACTACATTCCAATTCCTTAAGTTTGTCACGGCTAACGATAGATATTTTCCCTGTTATAATTAAGGCTTAAAAGTTGCATCTGGTAAAAACTACAGTCAAATAGTCTGCAAAATATTAGCTTTGTGCCAGCCTGGCCTTGGGTTTCCAACATTCTGCAGATATGCAAGTTCTGCAGAATTGCAGGTCCTACAAGCGTGCTAATTTTAAGTTAATAGTTTTATGCGATATTGACTGTCCTTTCACACATTAGATAATCTTCTAAAAATTTCTGTTGTTTGCACAAATTCAAATAATCCTTTGCTTTCTGTTGTTCTCAGTTAGATTAAAACAATATCGGATGATTTTGCTTCTGTTAGAAACGTGCAGATGACACAATACGCTACTCACATTGCCGTAGTCCAAAGCAGGATATATTGTGTTCAGTTCTTTGATGCCTTTCAGTTTTGAGAATTTGAAACATTCAAACTTACTGATATATGATAAGTTTAGTAAAGTTACATATGTTTATTTTCTGCCAAATAAAATCATTTTAATCTCATTCCTTTTTCAATCACAATATATCTCATTTTTGTTTTTAATTTGGTTTTATATTATTTTTTCCTTGAGTCAAACTAAAGAAACTCCCATTTCAGTTTTCAACCTTCATTCTAAAAATATATATTGACGTCACTATCTGAACCAAAATGGAAAATTACAAATTAATTTCTTCACGATATTTAGATAATTGTTTATCGGAAGAGAACTTGGCTAATTCTCTTGCTCCCACCAAATTCATATTTGAACGGGTATTTGCTTAATTGAGTTCTATTACAGAGCAATTAAAACGAATTTACCCTACATTTTCCACGATTTATGGCTAGAGGAATATTTAATCCAATATATTGAAGGCCCCATTCCTGAATATTTTTATGGCCATGCCAATTTTTCTCTAATTTCAGCTTATTGCATTTAAGAACATGAAACATTATAGCTTTCATAAACATGTTACAATAAAAATATTCCTAAATTAAATAGTAAATTGCTAATTATGAGTACTCTGATTATATAATACACTAGCAGCATACCCGTTCTTCGTAAGGAGTATATAATATAAAGAAACTTGAAATTCATAATCATGCGCAAATTCTTATAGTATACTAAATGACATGTTTAATCAAAATATTCTGTTAAAATATTTAATATAATGCTCCTAAAAAGAAGTTTAAGAATCTCTGTTCTCGCTATATAAAATTATCTTCATGGACATATCTGAAGAATAAAACATCTTGGACCCCTTATGTAAGCAAATATAAAAAAAAAATATGGAATTGAATCAATATATGCAAAATAAAAGCGTTAAAATTGTATGGGACCCGTACTAATTATATACGCGAATATTAGAAAATATAACCTGTTATTAGTAGATTACATGTATAAATTGAAAATACCAATAAACCCGTAATCTTTAAATCTGAAGACAGTCATTTATTCCAATATATGTCAAAATTAAAGTGCTAAAATTATATGGGGAGATATACACGTACTACTTATAATGTCCGATTATTAGTAGAAGATTACCCGTTTTGCAATATGAGTCTCAAATGTTTTTTGGTAAAATACAACAGACGACGTAATAAATTGAATATATAATTAATCCCCTTAATCTTCATACCAGAAGACTGTACTTGATTCCAATATATATGCCAATATATGTCAAAATATATGCCAATATACCTGTACTACTTATTTTCTCGTAGGTTAGAAGATATACCCGTGCATTCCTAGAAGATTACTCGTACAACGTACAATATGCGTGTGTCAGCAATTTTTGCCGCAATAAAACAATGGCGTAATAACTTAAAAATATCAATAATCACTGAATCAATAATTCCGGAAAATATCAATAATAATAACGTTTAAACCTGAAGAGTATAATTGATATTATCCAGTCCAAAATGAAATGGCAATGAAATTTATTTTATATACATATCTTCATTATTCAAATCGGAAAGGATTTAATAAAAATCGTCTGCCGCATAAACACATTGGATTTAAATCCGTTGCTAAGCGACATGATATCATTTGCTTCAAATAAATTGGTAGAAAAAATATCGTCTAAATAGTTATATTTCTATGGAACATTTGGCGACAGTTTAGTCAAATTAGCGACATTTTAAAAAATCGCCAAATTTATCGCCAAGTGGGACTGTAGAACTGACAGTTCCACTTTGCGACAAATTGACGAAATATCATCACAATACTATCCCCTAACAAAAAAACAATTAATATCATTTTTGTAGCGCCATTTTATCAATTTCAAGATATTTTTATAGATTTGAAAACATTTTTATCAATGTGGTGACATTTTAAAAATTCGCTAAATGTATTACTAAGTAGGATGGTTGGTCTGACAGATAAATGCTAACAAACATCATTTCAGTGCTCTCTTCTAACAAAACAAAAACAAATTTCATTGATATGTAGAAGACCCAAGCCACACGACCAACCCGAAGGTTTATGGCAGCTGTTTGTGTGTCGTTTATATCAATTTGGCGACATTTCCGTCAATTTGGCAAAGTTTAAGAAAAGTTGTCAAATTAGCGATATCCCTCCAAATTCGTAGCTTTGAATTTGCAGATCTGAATGAAACATTCTTATCCCGTTTCAATATACTAAATGAAAACACTACAATTGTATTAGAAGATATACCCGCTCTACTCTTTTTCTGTTTCAACAATCGGCTATATGAATTTATTGGTTAAACACAATATATGAGTTTAGTAGCTAAATACGATATAAGCTTGAAAACTCTTTGCCAAAATAAATGAAATTGATGTACGCAGTCAGCAATTAATATAATTAAAAGAAAATTCAAACCGTCCATTCATAAGATACACTTTTATATCCATTTATCCATTTATTTATTATTTAAATCGAAAAAAAATAATAAAAACATTAACAAACACATTTAATTTAATCCGTTATTCGTACGAAGTGTATAATTTAAAGAAACTTATAGTTCGCAATCATGTGCAAATTCTGATAAAATATTAAATTTATTGCTCCTAAAGAGAAGTTTAAGAATATATGTTCTCACTATGCAAAATTATCTTCACGATCAGATCTGAAGAATAAAACATCCTGCCCCATTTTGTAAGCAAATTTACAGAAGAAAAAATAGGAATTGAATGAATATATGCAACCCCGTACTAATTATATTGTCGCAGATCAGAAAATATGCCAATGTGTTAGTAGAAGATTACCCGTATTACAATATACGTCTCAAAAATATTTGCCAAAATAAAAGCGATGATGTAATAAATTGAAAACATCAATAATATCCGTACTCTTTATACCAGAAGGTCGTAATTGATTCCAATATATGCCAATATATATCAAAACATATGTCAATATACCTGTACTACTTATATTCTCGTAGATTAAAAGATATACACGTGTATTTGTAGAAGATTCGTACAACATACAATATATGAGTTTAAACAATTTTTGTCATAATAAAATAATTGCATAATAACTTGAAAATATCAGTAATCCTTGAATCAATAATCCCCGAAAATATAAATAATAATAATTTTTAAACCTGAAGACCGTAATTGATATTATCCAGTCAAAAATGCTATAAGAAAAATCAAATCGTTCTTTTCTAAAATATATTTTTATATCCATTTATTTATTATTCAAATCGAAAAAATAATTATTAAAATTAACAGACAGATTTAATTTAATTGCGTTTCTGAGTAACATGATATAAGATAGAATCTTATAACATGTTAAATATGTCATGTCTTATAACATAAACTGCGAAATTAAATAACGATTTTGATTTCTCTATACTTCTCATTGTTCCGTAAAAGCTTGTTTTAAATAAACCATGAACCATGGAGATAGATTTCCCCTTTAAATCATGTTTCAAACAATACATGTTTTCAGAAAGTGACTAATTAACGCAAACAATCTCCCATCAAACTCAGAGATTAAATTTTAATTCACTTTCAATCGATTTTCAAGCTTTTCGTTTGGATAAACCACGGAGTTAGGGAGTAGAACTCCTAGGAAAAAGTTCCGTTTTTCATTAATATCTCGACAACCCCAGGTCTTAGAAACTCGAAACTTGGACAAAAGTTATGGGGGGATATTTCAAGGCTATCCACCAAATTTCATTAAATTCGGTTCAGCCGTTTTTTCGTGATGATGAGACAAACGAAAATTTCGTTTTTTACTAATATCTCGAGAACAACTGGTCGTAAAAACTCAAAACACAGATATAATTTTAAGTGGGGCTATTTCTGGGCTACCCACAAAATTTCATCAAATTCGGTTCAGCCGTTCTCCCGTGATGATGGGACAAACAGACAGACAGACAGACAGACAGACAGACAGATTTTCATTTTTATTTATATAGATTATTTAATTAATTAATATTATGTTTAATGAATAACGAGTTTCTTTTATAAGTGATACGTGGGACGAATTTTTACTTTAATCTTGAATCATCACCCCATGCTATAAAGTTCTCTGCAATTTTTTGTTTGTGATATATTTCACAACAGCTATTAAGAATTTTCGTGATTTTCCATATTGCATTCATTCCCATGTTATAGTCATTTAATAGACGAAAAAAATAGACGTTTTTTATCTCAAAATGATAAACGCTTATCAATTAATCCTTTGCAGAATTGAAATATAATTTAGAGATAAAGTTACAAATATTTGGTTTACATAATATAGAATATAGAATCTTCCATCCTAAAATTAAGAAAATTGATTTATTAGCAGCTGACAGAAATTAATCCTAAAAATGAATTGACATTTTAATTGAAAAATATTATTATTATTCAGTATAAATATGTATATATGGATTACACACGTATTTAATACATATAATATTGTACTTAACACTATTAATTTAATACTTAACACTATTAATTTAATTTTGTAATACAAATATACATTCGACCAAAATAAAAGCCGAACACCACTTGTTATTTCGCTCGCCATTCTTGTGTAGTACAGTAAAACCAAATGTTTCATTAGACTCGTACAGTTATCTTCTATAAATAAATGAGCAACTAATTTATTTGTAAAAGAGGTTGTCTTCATATTAAACCTTGCAACTACTTGATTTTTTTAATTAACAAACCAACTTTGGATAACATATGATTCAAAAAGTCAAAATACCAATAAATTTATATAAAATGTATGTATTTTACATAACCCATTGGGTAGTTATGACTGCTTGAAATTTCGATCCCTAAATATTAATTTCCCTATTATTAAATTGGCGTTGAATCGCTTTTATATTTTCCAAAAAATTAGCTTATCAAACTAAACCCTACTTTATATTGTGACAACAAAATAATTTAAACAAAATGTAAAACAGTTTTCATATCAAACCAAACAAAATTTTAATATTGAAAACTAATTTTGAAAATCATATTTGAAAAAAATATGAAAAGAAACGTTGGTACATTTTGAGGACAATCCATTCAGCACTACCTTGGTAACCAAATATTTAGTTCAAAGTTTTCGAAGTTTCAAAATGAACGTGTACGTTCTGTCCTACATTCTTCTGCCTTTCATCTTGTTTTTTAAAATATGCTTAAATATATTTCCAGAAGAAAATTTAAGTAAAACATATTGGCATTTTAGAAAGCTGCTACGGAAAACAGTAGAAAATTCAATGTGAAAAATCATTCTAAAATAAGTATTTTACGTTTCCAATTAGCTTAAGAGACATCATATAATGGATTGAAGGATTTCTCTGCGAATCAAGGACTTAAATGAGTAGGAAAATGTTAGAATATATACTATATATTGAATATACAGGATGATTCAAAATGATGGGCGAAAACTGTAATTGGTGATAGGACACACATAAACAAGCACGTGTCGTCATACAATGTATGGTCGTAACGCACGGGGTTAAACGCTAGAGGGCGGTATTCAGCGAATGCATTAAACGCCTGTTGTCGCACTCCCCGTCAGTTCTATCCTGGATTTCATAAGGGATGGATTGTTTCACGAAATAGGGAAAGCGTACATGCATTTCATGTACGGAGCAGTTGATGAAAATGCGAGAAAATGCCAATATCGTATGTGGTTCTAACACGACCGAGCGCCACCCCATTTCAGAGTGGCTGTGCAAAATGCAATGGATGCAACCTTCGTAGGATGATTGATTAGTCAGGGTGGTGCCATCGCTTATCCGGCACAATCACCCGATCTCTCATGTCTGACTTTTTCCCATGGATCCATATGAAAAGCCTCATCTACTATAGCCCCGTCGATTCCAATAAGGAAATCGTTGCCAGGATATCTGTTGCTGCTGCCGTTGTATGAGAAATGCTGGTTTTTCTCCAATGCACGACGATCACTACGTCTCAGGTGCGAGTCCTGCATTCATGTTGGCGGTCACTGTTTTGAGCAGTTTATTTCAGTTATTTATTACATTTTGTTTTTTAATTTCTTCGATTTCTTGTTTTGAGCAGTTTCTGTAAGTTGTTCGTTCAAATAAGTTCTGTAACTTCTTTGCTTTCTTCATACCTCCTCTGTTGTTCTTGTGTTCCATCATTACATGCAAGAGTACATGATAACCCCTAGTGCGTAACCGTTAGAGTTATGACTAAACATTGTATGACGAAAAGTGCTTGGTTAGGTGTGTTCTATCACCCGTTAAAATTTAGCCCTATCGTTTTGAATCGCCCTGTATATCAATTACTAACTAGAATTTCCCGGATTGGCGCTGTGAAAATTTGAAAACTAACCATATCAGTTACTGTTCACTGTCACCTTCAAAATAGCTTCCTCCTGCAACTATACATCGGTCCCACCGCTTTTGACATTGCTGGAAGGCTTTCTGTGAGTCTTTTTCGGTAAGCATATCAAGCACCGCCTGCAATTCTGTTTGAATTTCTTCAAGGGTATCAAAATGTCGTCCTTTTAGATTAAATTTCATTTTTGGAAATAAAAATAAGTAGCACGGGGCTAAGTCTGGTAAGTAAGGTGAGTGGGGGATGATGGTCATCAAACTCTTGTTCAATAATGTTGTGTGTTGAATGGACGATAGGCGGGCGCGTTATCGTGATGAAGAACCCAGTGTTTTGCTTGCCACAATTCCGGCCGTTTCCTTCTGACATCTTCACGAAGGCGTCTCAGACCATCACAGTAGAACTGTGAATTGACAGTGTGACCCACCCATCCACCAGAATAAATTATTTATGCACAATTCCCTTAATGTCAAAAAATACAATCAACATGCTCTTCACATTGCTGCATTGTCTGCATTTTTTTTGGCCTTGGTGAACATGGGCTTTTCCATTCTGAAGATTGTTGTTCAGTTTCGGGATCATACCCATAAATCCAATTCTCATCGTCAGTAATTACTCTGGACATGAAGGTTTCATCATTCAAAACGAACTGCCGAAGCTCCGCGTAAACATCACTCGGGTATTGCGTTTGATCTGTTGTCAACAACCTGGAAACAAATGTGGCGGCTATGCGATGTATTCCCAATTCCTCAGTGAGAATTCGCTGACATGTTCCATATCCAATTCTAACTTTATCACAGAGATCTGGAATAGTTTGAAGTCGATCTTCATGAATGAACTGTCGAATTTTGTTGATGTTTTTCGGTGTTGTGCTCGTCGAAGGTCCACCTGTGTGCTGGTCATCATCAACTGATGTTCGACCAGTTTTAAAACGCTTATGTCATAGGAAAATTTGGGTTTGACCCAGTGATTGTTCACCAAACACTTATTAAATCATTTCCACACTTTCTGTTGCATTTTTAGCAAGATTCGCACAAAATTTAATTCAAACACGCTGTTCTTTTTTGCATCCATCATAAAAATCGCAATGCAGTGTAAACAACTTCAAACAAAATGGTGTCTATACTAGCGAGAACTGCTTCATTATATATATATATCTATATATATATATAATATAATAGAAGAAAAATGGAAGTAATTATAGAAATGTGAAGTGTTATAGTATATATGCGCAAAGCAGCAAGATGTACTATACACAATATAAAATGTATACACATGTATGCATTGGAACTCCAACTTTCACTTGAATATATTTAGGAATGTATTCTTGGGGGGTTGGTCAGAATTCAAAGAATTATTAAAGATGAAGATTTGCGTATTGATTTTGATCGAATATTTCTACAGCAAGCATATCTACAAAATTACCCTATTCCATTTATGCTAAAATATATTGATAATTTATACCGTAGCAATATTGTGTATTGTATAAAGTTAAAATATTTTTTATATACATTTAGCAGATGAAGGTTCGCATACTGCAAATGACAGGACCGCAGAACGATCAAAACGAAGCAATATAAAGGTCATCGTAGTCAGCGAGACTGGTTGCTAATACAGTAATGGTCATCCTCTCGTCATTGATTCCTTCTTTTTTGGAGGTCATGTGATAATTCTTATTGTCACTCCGGAGGTGGGCTTCAGCCAAAGCTGGCGTTCAGGAGTGCGATGCCGCGGCATTTATGGCAAGCTTGTTGACAACTGGGGAGTGAGGTCACAACCCCTTACCGCCATAGTGTTAGTGTAAGCTTTTTGCTAAGCCTTCTTTCCTTTTTTCACTTTTTATAAATTCTCTTTATACACACATATATATATATATATATATATATATATATATATATATATATATATATATATATATATATATATATATATATATATATTATTCTGTAAGCTTATGATCATCCGTAGGCATGTATTTACTTGTTTGGATTTAACCCGCATCAACTTCTCTAAATATTTTAAAATTATTCCTACATTGCATTTTCCTGCCTCACAACATGCTTTTAAAATATACTCAAATATATTTCTAGAGGAAAATTAATATGAAAAACCTATTTGAAATTGATGAAGCTGCTACGTAACATAATATAATGCAAAATTGTTTTTAAATTGCATTTTTTTGCTTTCAATTGGCGTAGTAGAAAACTTATCATACTTCTAGAGATCCGTTGTGGAATCAAATACCTAAATAAGTGTAAATATGGTACTACATTGACATATATGTTTTTTTTTTTTTAAATATCATTTTTTCCTGTAGGAAAATTAATTTGATATTTTGAGTTTATCCCTTATCATTTTCTCTTACATACAATACATATTTCTTTAAATATTCCAAATATTTTTAAGACGATAAAGAAATATTTCATCGATGTCAGATAATGGATTTTCAAATTATACTTAAGCAAAAACATATGTTTATAGTTTATGAAGTTCTCGTTTCACTTTGACAAATATATTTATAATCGTTTACGGATTAAAACTTTATGTGCAGGTTAATAAAATATGTAATACCCATAAATATTCACTTAAAATGTGAATTTTCTGAAATTTTACTAACACCTTAATATCCTTTAAACGTTTAAGTATTTTCCAATGTACTGGCTGTGCCCAATCAAAGCATCTGTATTCTGGTGTCTTTGAATTCTGAATGTATGTTGGTAATTTACTACAGTATCTTTGAGGTGTTAGTTTTCATTCGATATTTTCAAGCAGTAATATTCCATGGAATTTAATTATGCTAATCTCAAAACCATTATCAGAATGAAGATAAGACGCTTGCTCTCCTAATATACCCAGTTGCTTACGAATTAAATATATGACCGTCTACTGAAATATAAAAGATATACCTACTTAAATTAAATTAAATTAGGGCCGAATAATATATAATTTGTACTGCAAAAACCGATTGTAATTATGATAAAAGCTCAGTCATAAAATATTTTTAAGTAAATAATTACTTTGAAGTCACTATATTTTTCATTGTGTGCAAAATTCTGAAAAAATTAATCACCAGACATTAAACAAAATTGCTTTTAAGATAAACGGAACACTCAGTTTCCAAAAATTGAATCATTTTACAAAATTACTTAAATATAAAACATTTACAAAATCATGATTTCGAAATGATGAATAAAAGAGGTTCTCTTGATGGGATCGAAAATTTCATTTCATAAAAGAATATCAATAAAATGTCCATTAGCTGGTATAACGAATTTCATTACGTGGTCTGATTGTTTTCAATGGAACCAATTTGAAAAAGATATCTGAAGAAAATATTTACTCTTTCTTTTTCCAAAATATGAAATATCTTTAACTTTTGCAAGACATATAATTTATCTCTTTATGTTCATTGTACAGTTTTAAGAAATGTATATTATTTTTACAACACTAAAAGGATTGTACGTGACTCCTAATATCAACATGTCAGAGAAAATAATTCTAAGGTTGTAACAATTATATTTAAAATGAAGTGTTTAATGGAAAATATTATGAATGTTAATCATTTTCAAAAGTCATTCAACACAATAAACGTTTACCTTGAAACCAATTAATTCATTAATTGAATTATCGGCAAACTTGCCGATTAAATTCACCTGATTCGTCGCGATGAAATCCCGATAAAATATGTCAAAGTAAGTTTCACCATATACTTGTTTTTGTAAGGTAACAGTCAATCAGGTTGAATTGCTTAAACACGAACATTATTTTAAAACGCTGTTCAATGAACGTCAGAATAATTGGACACTGCCTAACCATCTGCAATTAATTATAATTTAAAATATTTAAAAGCAGAATAAATTGAACAAGACACTGATAAAATTGCACTATAACTATACGAAATTCGCCGAAGCAGTGGTCGAGCGGTCAAGGCGAGCGTTTCCAAGCAATCGTTCGGCCGTCGTATTGTGAGTTCGAGTCCCACGTAAGGCATGAATGTTGTGTTGTTGGGTGCAATGTGTTTCACCCCCCTCTGGTGCGCCTGTAGCAACGTCCTAGGACGGCTAAATGGTTCACGTTCTGGCCGATGTATAGGCAAATGATGAAAATCAAGTGCCTGGCCATTTGATTAAAAAAAAAACTATACGAAATTCACCAAATACATCAAGATATTTGAAATATAACCTGTCATTATAAAATAAAAGAACTTCGACGAACCCCGTTCGACACACCTGGTAAATTCCCACCAAACACGACAGACTTAATAAACATAACTTCTGATAAATTCTTCCTTCCAGAGCAATAACAAATAAAATTCCCAAAAGAAACAACATTTTGCTTATTATTGTTGTTTCAATATGCACTCTCTTGCATGAAATATATGCACCCATAGATAATAAAGCTACATCCTCCAAACTAAGCATGCAAGCATCGTTTCAAGTGTTGCAAATATGATCAAACTGTCATCGCCAATGATATTATAGGCCTCATACAACGCGCAGTATAACGACGCATCGTACAGCATTTTAAGTGACCGGTGTTCTCATTCACGGTCAATTGAGATTTTCTGCTTTTATACTGCAAGTTATGTGAAAATACCTAGCTCGTCATTCGATCCACAGCTACTGACATGGCAGGGACGCAAAATTTAGCTCGCGATTTCGACGCCAGCCCGCATTTAATCCACTTTCTCATGTTTTCTACTTAATTTAGTCAGCTAAATTTAATTGATGTCATTAATCTTAAACTTATTGACCCAGTATTATCTACCTGTTCCTGAATTTTGCCCTTCGCCCCTCCCTTTTTACCTCTTCTAGAAGTCAGCTACTCCAGGACATGATGTGCACTATATTGATATGTTGAACTGAACCACGCCCTGCAACGAGGGGTACCCATGCTGATATCCGTACATCCAATACTATCATACATGGACACATTTTGCATTCAAATGTGGGGATAAGACATGACGCAGGCGCCCCGAAATGGAACGTCTTGGAATGGCTGAGATATCCAATCAAACCTTTTAAAAAATATTTTATTAAATTCGTCATGACCGATGACTGTATGAATGAGTGTCTAATTCAACTTTTTCGGTGGCATTTTTAACATACTTATCTATGATCTAAAGATCTGAAATTCGGTACACAGCCTAGTCCAATGAAGCAGTTTAATCCACCAAAATTTTATGGATCCTCTTAAAATAGATCAGGTATTTTTTGGCTAAAGAGCCCGCAAGAAATATTCTTCGCTTCACATAATTCCATTCCTGTAAGATATTTCAAAATAGTTTAATATGCCGACTACTCACTTCTATATATATATATATATATATATATATATATATATATATATATATATATATATATATATATATATATATCAATACCTCTGTTTCAATATATAATGTGTTTCAGAAACACAAATTGAAATTACAAGAAAGTTAAATTTTAATACCTTACAATTCTTTCGAATTTTACTGTTTAATTTAGGTAAATAAATATTTTATTCTATTTTTAAAATATACAAAACCTAAACCTGTATAAGAAGCATAAAAAGCTAATCATATTCCATTTAAAAACTTACTTTCTTTAAAAACCCTATTTTATTAACAGTAAAACGACGCATAAGATATCATTTTAAGTTAAAAAGTGTTAATTATTTATGCTCCGAAGATTATAAACACCGATTCAGCTTTAAAAAAGCTTTAAATGCTTCAATTTCAAACTGAACTGGATTATCGCACTTTAATAGATAAAGCATATTAAAACTTTTAAAATCTACTAAGCATGCTAATTTGAAAAAAAATTAAAACTCTTGAAAAATTGCTTAAATATTAACACTTACAAAGTCCTAATTTGGAAGCGATGAACAAAAAGTTATTTGGATTGTAAAAGCCATTTTAAGAAGAAATTTCTGTAAAAAAATATCTTCGTTTTACAGGACAGTAAATCTCATTACATGGTCTGATTGTTTTGATAGAACCAATTTGGTAAGAAATTCTTAAGAAGACATCCCTTACTTCTTTTCATCAAAATATGAAACAAAATTTAAATGTTTTGACGATAAAATTTTGTCTTCTTACAAACATGTGAACTTACATTGTCTGAACTTACAAACATGTGGAAATAAAGCACAGTATTTTCTTTAATGGCACATGTGCTGTAAAAAACTGCAGATAACAAATTTTGGTAAATAACTAATAAGAATAATTTAAAAATCATATTTGTAATTTTAAACAATTATGATGATAAACTATAAAATAGTGCATATGCAAGTAATTTTTTTTTATAAACAGTAATTGCTTTAAATGTATGTTTGAGATATCGCTATTCATTTTGACTAATTTGGTATAAGTTACTGTGTTTTATGGATAAGTTCGTCAAAAGACGGGGGGGGGGGGGGGAGTTGCAAAAGAAAATTAATCGAATATACAAAAAAAATCATCGAATATACAAAAAAAAATTCATTGAATATACAAAAAAAATTCATCGAATATACAAAAGAAAACAGAGGTTAGCGCCTACCCCGCAGACGATAAACTCTTCATCTGTTCCCCCATCGAAGCAAATTGATACCAATGTTCTTTTGATTAGATCAAATATGTTTTTTTTTCTGCGCTGGCGGATGTTGTATTTATGACAATTTTTTGTTCGATTTTGTTCGATTTTGTATAATATATATAATGATAGCTAGTTCGGAGATATTCGAAGAATATGTGTCTAACGATGAATTAAAAATAAATATCGGAGTTTATAGATTAAGACTAAATTGAGGATCTCGTTCATTATAATGTTATCGTTTGCTCCAAATAAACATTATTTATAAATGCTGAAAATGCACAATATGTTGTAAATTTAAAAACGTATTATTTGGGTCTATTCAATTTTATATGATAAACATTAGAAGCATATAAATATATATTTACATAGTATTCAAACTAGGGATTCTTTTATTTGGGCATACATGTGTATTTATAACAAAGAACGTATGCGCTGGATGAAACTACACTGATTTTGTATTGGTAGAAGACGCTACCATGGCTACAATCCACACTAAACAGCGGTATTATAAAAAAGAGAAACAAGAAAGATCAATCATGCTTAAAGCATTGATTATGAAACACTTTCCAACTTCAATGCAATTTTATTTAAACATATCTAAAATGCAATACATTCCTCGGTAATATTTTAAGACTTCTCACAATACTACATTGATTTATTATATTTGAAAACTTAAACAATCATCGAAAAAATTGAACTTCATTCAAATGACGGCATTGAAATATAAATTGCCTGGTTTAAACATCTCTAAAATGTGATATATTACTCGGTAACAATTTTAGAATTATCATAATACCACGATAAACTTCATCGAAATTTAAAAACTTCATCGAAAACAACTGAAATTCATTCAAATGACGTCATAGAAAAAATAACACGCCTCTCTCTAAAAAAGCAGCATTTCATTCATAAATAATTTCCCATTCATGTCATTCATCACAATACTATAATAATTTATTTTATTTAAAAATTAAGACCATGGAGCTATAAGTAATTATACTTAAAACTTCATCGCAAAAAATCGTCCTTCTCTCGGTAAAGTCAATGAATATTTCTTTCATATCATCTATGCAGACTCCATGAGCTAAATTCCATTGCGTTAAAAAAATACAGCAATTCCTATCAAACTCATCCTACATATTTTGCTGTTTACATTTCACATAAGTGAAAAATAGGCTTCGTTAGAGAAATAATCAAAGTTGGATGCTCATTTAAACTCAAATATATTGTAATTGCGTTGTTTCAGTATGTAGATGCACAGAATTTAAGCGAAAATAAAGAGGTTTTACGACGAATACAGCACTCAATATGAATTAAAAAGAACTTTAAAAATGACGATTTTGAGACAAGATGGATGCCGTATTATATTTTGAAGTTGGTCACGTGATCGTTTCATATCATGGTCACGTGATCGCTTCATATAAGAGGTGTAATTATTATTTTAATTTTTATTTAAAAAACTACTGAATATATTTTGCTGAATTTTTTTTTATATATTTTATGGAATAATTTGAATATTACCTAAAATTTTCGAAACAATTTGTTAATTTTAAATCCGCTTAAAAAATGTTTGAAAAATTAGGTCCCATAGGGTTCAATGTATTTCATTTTTTCAACCCGGGTTCAATCCAAAACTAATTGGGTGATATTATTTTTTATTTATATTCCCATAGGTCCTACAGACCGTCTGAACAACATACTAAAATTTCATTTTGATTAAGTCATTTTTACGGCAGTTATCGTGCTAACGGACAGACAGACAGAATGAACAAAGTCATAAACACTTTTCAACTTTGTTGTAAAGTGTTAAAAATTGCACTTTTCGCACCTCCAGGTTTAACATTAGTCCATATTCAATGGTAAAAATTATGCAGAAATACTGAGAATAAAAGTAGTGAGCTGCTTTGCTACAGTGTGAGCCAATGTGATTAAGAAATACAAATTCACAGTGATATTATTAACAGGTAAATTGTCTCTTTATACTTTTTTTTCAATCATTTACATCTATCACTCTAGAGATTTGTAGAAAACATTATATTTACTATCCCGCTTACCTGGAATACAATATGAATGGACAAAATTTTTCAAAGAGCAAATTTTTTTAATACGCAGGATATCTAGTGCTCGTTCTTCTGTCAGATATTTTATATTGCCTTTCCGGAGACTGTTCTGTTATTAGTGAGGTTTGGCGAGATCAATCTTTGTGATCTTATGTTTTGGTGTGTCTCTTTATAAGTTGTGGCTAATAAAAGTATCCACCATACGTAATTTCAATCATTAACGTCGTTTTCACACTGCAGTTTATTGATTCAAATAAATTTAAGGGCAATTCCGACTATATATAACTCCATGCATGGTCTATATAAATATGTGCATTCATAGCTTAACAAATTGCACATATAAAAATATCCATATTGGTGGCTACAGTTTTCTCAGAAAGATTGAAGTTCTCTATAAAAATGTTCGCCTTAGGATATTTATCTCTTTTCTTTCATCTTATACACTGCCGTGCTTAAAAAATTATGGGTGTGGCTACTCGATTAAAAAATTGGCGTCGATCGGGCTGAAAATTATTTATTCCTGTAAATTTTCATACTCCAATTTTCTCCTTAATTAATTCTATCATTGGATGATATTGCAAATAGCGGTATTTACATTGCATGCATCCTAAAATATGTATATATACGGAAATAGTCCTTGTTGTCCGAGTTTTCTGTTATTGGCGGAATTTCCTTAAGGTGTTAACTTGTGTATTGGTGTGCTTGATGTCTGGCTTCAAATCATGGTATTCAAGTTTTAACGTCATTTTCGCTGCAATTAATTAATTCTATATGTGTATGTCAAATATGATTGCCATTATTTCTATATTGGACTGGTTATTGAAAATAGATGCATTTGTAGTGGTTAATAACAAACTGGATAGAAAATGCAGTTTATTTAACTTACACATCACATTGGGAAAAAGGATTCAAATCTAAATTTCCTGATAAGTGCGGCCAGGTATAGTATTGTATTATATCATGCATGCATGCATGTGCATTTTTGTGCATGCATGCATGCATACATACATACATACATGCATGCAGGTATAGATGCATACATACAGCACATGCGTACATACATGCATGCATACATACTTGCATGCATACATGTATGCATACATACATACATACATACGTATATATATATATATATATATATATATATATATATATATATATATATATATATATATATATATATATATATATTGTAAATAACAAAGTACGAAACGTACCCGATTGTAAACGAATATAAATTGCCAAGTCATATAGGCGCAATGCAGCTCTATTAATGTCTTGTATATAAGAAGATCAAAAAAGATCGAGATGTGAAATAAGTGCCAACAGGGAAATAACAAATGGCCAAGGGGGATTGTGACCCCTTGTTCCCGTTTATAGCCAGCTATTACTCCTGAGGAAACACTCACGGAACCGTTACGTGCCTGTGGCCATATTTCCCTGGAACGCCAAAGCAAAAGACGTATGCCAGAAGTGAATGCAAGGACTGAGTGGAGAAAAAATAATTTGGATTGAGACAGGTTGAAATAAGAAGTTAACCCGAATGACAGATCATTCTTCAATTCAAATATAAAGTGCCGAGCCATTCGATGCGTTGCCATTATATTATATAAAATAGGTGTTGCCAATATCACTATCAAATGCATTAATTTCCTTGCAGTGCACAGCATTATAGTGGTGTTTGAGGTATCCCATTGGATAGTGCTGTTTCAAAGCTTCCTTTATGAATTTTTTATCACTTTTGATACGATCATCCCTATAAGTATGCAATCTTGAGTTTCGTAGAAAATGATTTCGAACGATATTGCGAAAAATATTGGCGCTCAAGTTCGATTTCCAATCGATGATGTAATTAATGTTTACATCAAAATAATTTCTTTTATCATATAGCTTTGTATATATCTTTTCATTTTCAGTGAAATTGATTAAAAAGATTCACGATAACGAGATTAGTTATCTTGACCTATGTATCAATTTCACTGCAAATGAAAAGATATATACAAAGCTATATGATAAAAGAAATTATTTTGATATAAACATTAATTACATCATCGATTGGAAATCGAACTTGAGCGCCAATATTTTTCGCAATATCGTTCGAAATCATTTTCTACGAAACTCAAGATTGCATACTTATAGGGATGATCGTATCAAAAGTGATAAAAAATTCATAAAGGAAGCTTTGAAACAGCACTATCCAATGGGATACCTCAAACACCACTATAATGCTGTGCACTGCAAGGAAATTAATGCATTTGATAGTGATATTGGCAACACCTATTTTATATAATATAATGGCAACGCATCGAATGGCTCGGCACTTTATATTTGAATTGAAGAATGATCTGTCATTCGGGTTAACTTCTTATTTCAACCTGTCTCAATCCAAATTATTTTTTCTCCACTCAGTCCTTGCATTCACTTCTGGCATACGTCTTTTGCTTTGGCGTTCCAGGGAAATATGGCCACAGGCACGTAACGGTTCCGTGAGTGTTTCCTCAGGAGTAATAGCTGGCTATAAACGGGAACAAGGGGTCACAATCCCCTTTGGCCATTTGTTATTTCCCTGTTGGCACTTATTTCACATCTCGATCTTTTTTGATCTTCTTATATATATATATATATATATATATATATATATATATATATATATATATATATATATATATATATATATATATATATATATATATATATATATATATATATATATATATGACACAATTGCAAAGAAAGAAAAGGCAATTGCCTTCATACTGCCAAACAAGTTGGCGGAAGAGCGATTGTGAACTCTTTTTAATCCCGATTATAGCTAACTACTAGGCTATGAGACACTCTCGGATGCCGAACTACCAAACAGCTGCTCATGTCCTTGGACGAGTCGGTAGTTCTGGGTTTTCGACACTCTCGGATGCCTCCATCACGCTGCTCTAAGTCCTTGGACGAGCCGGATGGTCAGGGCTTTCGACACTCTCTGATGCCAGCATATAAATTAGCAAATGCCCCGAATTGCCGTCTTAAAATCGGACATAAAACAAGCATGAAGTCACAAGAAATCTATAGAAATTTGGACAAAACAGGAAATTAATATATATATAATATACATAATAATAATTAATAATATATTAATATATATATTAATATACATAATGTCTTTTTATGTTTTTTTTTGTTCATTGATCTATTTAATATGTTTTATACATTTCCTTATTCTATCTTCTGTATGTGTATTTTATATTTTTCTGTGTAATATTCCGGTTGTTTCGAGTAAAATTCCTTTACGTGACGTAATACGAATTTTCTTCGGTTCTTCTTTTTTATTCTATCACATTCAAAAGTAGTTAGGTTATTTCAGAATAATTGATTTACACACACACACACACACACACACACATATATATATATATATATTTGTGTTTCAATACTTAACAGCATATATATATATATGTGTGCGTGTGTGTGTACAGGGTGATATTCAACATATATAAACATGAAAATAACTTTTGTTACATTATTTGTCTTTATTTTGGGGCATAGAGGTTCATTTTTTACTATCATATTTCTATTTAATTTTTTAAAAATGTTTTATCGATCATTGTTAAATAGTACATTAATATTCTTAGATTTTCATCGTAATAAAACATAATAATGAAATTACCGTGATATGTATTTTAAACAGTATTATAAATCACACGTTATAACCCAAAGCTCTATGAAGAAACATGCTTTTAATAATTTCATGCCCATATATAAGCTAAACATCAATCAAAGCATTTGTGTTTTAATACTTAAGAGCATACCACATTCAAATAACACGTAACATTCTCCAATTCTGACATCTAGGCAGAACAAATACGATAGAGTTTCTCCCCAAATCAGAGGTAAAATTAACCATTGTCCAAATCGATCAGGAGGCCTCGTAAATGAAAAATCACAAGCGAAAAGTCGAATGCTTTAGATTTCAAGTTCTAATCAGTTTTCATTATCGTAGGGAATAATTAATTTCGACCTCAGAGATAACGCTCATTTCCCCTATACCAACACAACATCTGGTTTTGACACTGACTTTCTCTTAGAGGGGAGGGATTCGTCCCACGAATTGTAGCTTGCTGCCTTAACAAATCGGTTTCACGCGGGTTTGGGAAGATTCGAATGTACTATATATTCAGAATAAATGCCGGAATAATTATTTAATAGTTAAGCAAACATATTCAAATTTAGGTAGAACTAAATAAAATTTCAGAATGTTATTTTAACCGAATGTGTATAATACTAAAATAATTATGAAAATTGAATGACATTCCTGATTTTTAAACTTCCATTTACTGTTTTATAAAATGAAAATGTGAAGTGTTCAGAATGCAATAACCTCATAATTGAACGTATATCGGTAATTTAAATGCTGTGAGCAATTTATACAAGAGAATACAAAATGAAAACTACAGTTTGTCCGAGAACGATAGGTAAATTGAATATTTAACCACAAATTAGTCAAATTAGTCAATAAATTCACGAAGAAGCTTTCATGTAGAGAGGAAAGTTGTATACACCTCTTTTTCAACGAAACTTTTAAGCATTTTTATACAATTTTACAGACTTGCTTCCTTCAGTAATATATTTTTTTTGAAAAACCGGAAGTGAAACTCATTTTGAACTCCCATAGCCTCTGCAAAATTTATGTCAGTCATCATTCAAGCTTTATATATATAACCGATCCTGGAAACTAAATGTTTCGAGGGAAAATTTTGAACCCCAGTGAAAAATATTAGAAATGAGAATCTTTGTAAATTCTCTATACCGTCCAAAATTTTGAGCTAAATCCTCATCTGCCATCATCCAAGATCTATCTATAACCGTTACTGAGAAATATTTGTTTTTTGAAAATTGTAAATGTGAGACCAGGAGTCAATTATGCAGTTTTATGTTTCGACCAAAACGAAAGAACACACTTTTAAGCACCGTTTTATGACAGTCTTGGCCCGGAATGTAATGACCTCAATAAATTCACATTCCACAAATTTCAGGTGTGGTTGGGACAAAGACCTCTTAGGGCCAAGACTTAAATCAAGCTTCATTGGAAAGTCTAGGAGCCAATGATGCGAAGATGCGACATCGCATTGAACAGTCTGAAATGAAATCAGGAATGGCATATCTTTACCTCAGGTCAAATGATGAAGCCACAAGGAGAAAAAGTCAACGATTATAGATATTGGAATGAGAATTCAAACAGCATTTGCGCATAAACAATGATGATCCAAAAGTAATGAGAAAGAGTAGTGATTATACAGAATGATAATGAAAGAGTTCAGAGAGCAGTGTCTTCAAGCAGTGTAGTGAGTCTTCATTTTAAATATTAAAATGTTATTGAAAAAGACCAAAGCTGACTCCAAATGTCAGAAAAAGAAGATGCAAAAATTCCAGTCATGCTGAGCAACAGACCCGAAATACAGAGGTATGTGGCAGCCTTCTTATATATTAGGTCAAATGTTAATCTTTGGAATAAAATTCATACGACCTAGTCTCACATAGAGCTTTTCTCGTCCTTAAGTCTTTATTTAAATTAATGTAATTTTAAGTATAACAATAATAGAGAAATTAATAAAAATATATTTATTTTAAAAGTTAAAATGTGAAATATAATGTGTAGTGTTTTAATTAATGATTATATTCAGGAACTAGTGCAAAAAGATAACTATGGGTCATTGCGGAGTTTCAAACTTTGTTCACCACAGTAAACTTTTAATTGGAAACAACGTATCCAGGACCGGAAGTGAAATTCATCAATGAACACTCCACTTACCCTAGAATTTGATGCTGATTCCATATATAAACCATCAGCTCTGAATTCAAGCTCTATAATCTATCCTGAGACGTTTAAAAAAAAATAACCCTGAAACGGAAAAATACCGGAAATATAAATCATTAGTAAACCTCATTTAAAACTTGATGTTGAATCCACACCAGTTATTATCTAACCGCTGTCAACAGCCAATTATGAGAAATTTGTAGATAAAAATAGCAAGATAAAAATATTGGAACAGTGAATGGGACAAAAACTGACATGGAATATTTAGTGAACATCCTACCTACTCCGAAATTCGAAGTCATCAGTCAATCTCTACTATATCTATAGACATTCTGAGAAATATAACTTCAACAAAGTTATTGGTAAAAACAATGGAAGGACAAATTTTTGCCACTAATAGAAAAAAATAATGCTGTGTTCAGTTTCGAAAAATACACTCTGCCCTCAGTGAGAAAGTGTACTTAATGTGAAAATACGTACAAAGCTGAACGTAATTATTTTTAAACTTCCACAAGACATGTTATTGAGACTATACATTAAAACTGTTCATTTAATAATTTTTTGTTTTATTGTGGTGCCGGAAACGATTTTATGCAAAGCATAATATTAAATTGAATTCTTAACATGGCCGTAATATCGTAAATCGTTGATCGTTATAACATTTAACATTAAACGCATTGCATTGTATGCCGTTCATAGAACCCACCATATTTATCTCCTGTGCGATTTTTGTAAAAGAATACTAATTAACATAATGCTACTCAATTACTTGCACCATTGTTTAACTTTAAAATAAAATCAGTTATTAACAACATATATTACCTATTAAATTAATTACAACAATTACCCATATTAATTGCGGCGGAGAGAGCAAACGTGAGACCAGTTACTATTATCAACATAGTGTAAGCATAAATAATGTAGCAGGTGTTATCACACACCTGTTACAATATTTAATAAGCACATACCCGACCTTAACGCTTGCATCATTGTACATTGTACTGGTACCAACTCGGAGTATGGTACTGCTACTCGTATTAGTTGTGCTCATTTTTTCGAAGTCTCCTTGGACTCTGACTGTCGTAGAATTGCATATTAGGACAGTTTTTATGGACTACCTCCGGACTACTCTGTGGTACACACGCTTATGGAATCATCACGACAGTCTCTCTGCTCGTTGATGTCTTACTCTCTGGAATTCTCTCTCATCTCTCGCTGTTCTCTCCGGAATCTCTGCGTAATCTCTGACATACTAACTGACTAATTTCATAACTACTTTCATAACTATTTCTTGACTTATTTCTTAAATACTATTCTCTCGTAACAGTTGTGTAATATCGACTCTTAGTTGCCGCCTCTTTTTACCTGAGGTCTGACAGGCCTCTTTGGCTCTCATTGGCCGACTTTGAGCAATGCGCCCAGATATTTAGCATATTGGTTACATTTTGAACCACTCCTGTTGCCTCTCGTGACTTTGTTTGCTATTGCAGAACACCATAAAAAAAGAACACAAAACTCTCTCACCTAAATCTGGTGTGAACTCAATTCCCGTTCTCACACTTATAGACATTCGAAATATCAATTCCTCGCCTACTAAAAGCATGTTTAGAGACCCTTTCAAAACATGTCTAACACTTCTGAAGAACTGTTCATATATCTGTGTATATACATACATATGTGTGAGTGTCTTTGATATACAGTCAATGTAACTCAAATACGATTGCATGTTTTGCATATCACTTGCTGAATAAGTAATACATTAGAAGTACAATTTTATCAACTGAACGTTCCTTGAAACTAGTACATGTTTTTATATTTATATTTTCAAATGTAAACTTTTATAACCATATATTTTGCTTTTAACTACATATATGTAACAAAAATATTTAGAATCATACAACAATACGTATTTTGAAATAGAAATAATATATATTTGGCTTTGAGAAATGTATTGCATTAATATCCTAAATGTGGTGCAAATTGCTAATTTTAAAGAATTAAAAAATATATTTGCACTTGAGAAAGCAATTACTAGAACATCATATGATAATGTAGACTTTCGTTTTAAAGAAGTTTTGAATTTTCAACTGGCGTAGCAGAAACTTCAACACGCTTCCTCAGAATTCTTTGAGTGTCAAAGAAATTAATAGATATGAAAAATATCATACTGCTTTGGGATATTTTTCTTTTATCTGACAAATATCAGTTTATCCCACAGACATGTTTATTTTGAACTTTTAAGTTGAGCTTGTATCAATTTTTCTTTCATGTACTGAATACTACTTTAAATATTCTGGATATTTGCACATCCAAAAATATTGGTACATTTACATTGCTATCCAATAAAGGATTTGAGAATAAGATTGAAACAAAATGCATACTTTAGCATCTTTTAAGGTGTTTCCCGTTTATAAATCCATTTTCTTACATGTATATATTTTATGCTTCTAAGTATAAAATTTAGGGAAATAATTAGTGTATAAAACAATTTTTTCTGGATTGAAATACTACTCACTACTATTTTTAACATTATAATCCCAGGCCAGATTTTTGGTTTTAATCCATACAATTGTTGTAAAATTTGAAACCAATAAGTAAACAAATTTTTCGTCTTGAAAAGGTTTTTGTTTCATGCAGCCTATTTCAGGAAAAGCCAAGTTTAAAAGATTATTAGATACTGAAAATGCTGATTGTCCATATGTAAATGCTCACCTATACATCATACTTTAAAAATTCTGAAAAGTGTATTTAGATAAATCTGTTTAATAGTATATTATATCATAATAGCTAATTTAATTATTTTAAATATGTATATACGTACATTTTTGCATACTGCGATCACAGGAGAATATGCAAATACAAATATGGTGTACCCTTCGTCCTTGACTGTTATCTTATTACCATACCTGAAACCTAGATGTATTAACATACAGGAAAAATATCACTGCTTACCATAAAACAAAAGAATAAATTTCAAGGAAATAAAATGTGAGACGAACTTTCAAAATAATCCAACACTGCTTCTTGGACATGTGTCTTACTACTGATTCGATTTTCAGTTAAAAATCGTCCATTGATTAATATTTCTAAGATTTTAGAGCCTCCTTGATAAATGAAAAATTCTTGAATTTCTGAAATGGCTTTCAGAAAATCGTTATACTTAATAGAAAGTTCTGTGCAAAATGGTTCTCATGGAAATAAATGGCTAAAATAGTTGGATGCTTTTTCCATTCTCTGTTCGTTACATGTGCTTTTATTAACAAAATATTTGAAATTGCCCGTCCGTTTCACACAGTGGAAAATAACATAAATTTCCTATATTTTTGAACTGGGTTAAAATATTTTCCGCTTATTACAGCATTCCGTTTCAAACAGGTTCGGCTTTATCAGAATAACTAGAAAGCGCGTAACCTTCAACCGCTTATCTAGTGTTTTCCTGTTCAACATGCTACCTGACAGGAAAAAGGTATTCAACAGAGAATCTGATTTAGAAGATTATCTATTTCCAATGATATAGATAATAACTCCATTGTTTTGGAGTGTTGGACGACAATGATAAAACAGTTATGGTGTAAAATGTTCAAAAATACAGTGAAAATTCACAAAAATTGAAAGAAGATAAAATATGTCTGCAAGAGATATTTCTTGCACAAGTTTTTATCGGTGAGCAACCAAATTAATTAATAAACGTTACAAAAATATTTGAAATACAGCAAAATCTCGATTATTCATATTCCGGTTATGCATAAATCGGCTAAACCATATATATGTCTAGATTTTTATTTTATTTTATGCATTAATTTAATTTATGCTAAATTATTTCACTTACACGTATTTTATTTAATATTTTTAATAATAGCTGATTGACGTAAATGTAAGATATATTAAATATGATACAGTAGTGATTTTAACAAAATAGTTGAGATACATAGCACATAGTAAAAAAATCGGCAGACGATGCTTACTTTGACCATTGTGTATTGTGTATGCACATTCACTTTATTTATTTACAAATTATATCGTGATTTTATTTTGATGCTCAATTTAGCACTGCTTCAAAACTGCCTTGCAACGCACATTAGAAACTGAATCTGGTTAAACAGTAGCATTTCATTTTTTCTTTGCAGCAACTATGTCCGCATACGTACTTTTTCTCATTTATTTGCAAAATCAAACATTTCTATACGCGCCACTCTTAACATGCTGACGATTGCAACACCGTGGATTTCCTCCATCATACGGCTTACCTTGTTACCAAAATTCAATTTTCTATCTTATTACCTAATTACAGCCCATATTTCGAGAGTTTTGGTTTAGATTTCGAAATTTTTGGTTATACTCCCACAAATTAAATTTTTAGAATATTTATATATATGTTATGATTTTTCAGAAGATTGCTTCGAAATGTTCTTCCATACACCAAATTTCAAGTCGCTATTTTACTTTAAAAAAAAATCTGATGTGGGCAACACATGACTTTCCTTATATAATGTAATGAATTTACTACTTTTACACTAAAAAAATAGGTTTTTCTTATAGTAGATACGAATATTCTTTCCAAGAGATTGAATTTTCGACAATTAGTCGTCATTTTCATTGATTTAGCGTCATTTCTATCCATTTGGAGAGATTTTCGTTAATTTGGCAACATTTCAAAAAGTCGCCAAGTTGGCGACATTCCGCCAAATTCGTCGCCAAAATCTCGCCAAGCGTTATGCACTAAGAAATAAGTTATTCTTACAGCATGAATGGAACGAGCTAGATCCACGAGAATGATGTCACCCAATTTATCGCATTTTATTACATATGAAAAGTGAACATGTTTATCAATAGGAATTTTTTTTTTATTTTATATAACTTTTTGATATTTTTTTGAAAAATGTACAATATATCAAAAGCGGCTCGTGTTAGCGTTCTAAAATTTATGTCAATCGTTGTCTAATGAAAAATTACATAAGAAATGTCTATTTGCGTAACTTTATTAGTGGTTTTGATTTTTTGACGGTTTTTTCAAAATTTCATTTGAAAATTTAGGGGGGTTCTGAACATTCGATTGCATATAAAAACAATAGACTTCCAGTGTTTACGGATTGTGATTTTTGTACCAAATTTGGTTCAAATCGGTCCATTCGTTCGTCAGTTATCGTCTCCACAGACCCACTGACACACACACACACACATACTTTCACACACACACACACACACACACAGACATCACTTCAAAAATGTTTGATTCGTGATCAGGGATGCTTGAAACGTGCTCTCCCGTCGAAAACTCGAATTCAAATTTTCGACCCCGTCACAATACTTTCCTTATACATTATGTATATAAGGAAAGTAAAAAGGCGTTTATGTCTCATTCTGAAATGTGAATATTTTGATGTGCGTCACCACTAAAGTAACAAATTTGGAAAGATAATCTGCACGCTTTTTTCTAATCTAAAGATAACACGCCCCCCTCCCCATAATAAGACATTTAAGAAAAATTCCAATTTTTCGTGATTTTTATCGAACAATTTTTCCACGTACCACATTGTAAGTTCCTATGTATCCTGGAATCCCTATAATGGTTTGATAGACAGCAGGACATTTGAGAATTACAATAAAAAATATACTCTATATATATATATACAAAACATGCCATAATATTATTCTATCGGTTTAAAACTAAAATTTTATTCCATCTAAAATAAATAAATCGATTTTCCAATTGAGAACTGGAACTTTGAATCTATAGATATAAAATGATGCATTTTATATCTATAGATTTCAAAGCATTTAAAATTATTTTTATCCCACATGGAATAAGTTTTAAAAATATATTAAAATATATATTTCTAGAAATTCTAATTATATTTGCCTCTGAGACATATATTTCAGAAATAACATAAAGTAATGTAAACAAACTTTTTAAAAGATAATTCTCCGTGTCAAGATACCGCATACTCCCAAGGAAATCAAATAATTTAACAGGTATAGAAATAACCGACCACATTGAAATATATGTGTTTCTTCTGTGGAAAACTTCATACTATATTTGATTTAAATTTTCTGGTTCTATATGATATCGATTTTCCTTTCATGGATGGAATGTATCTAAATATATGTTTCATTATTTCAGGGATATTTATATATACGAAAATATTGGCATGCTTCTATTCAGCAGAATTTATTTAGAAATGAAATAAAACTAAATGGGGTTATTTTGTGTGTTTTAATATACATTTATCAAAACAAAGTCATGTTATATATTTTATATATTTTATACTATATATGTTGTCCGCAACTATCAGTTCTTTTTGAGCAGTCATTAAAATAAACACACACAAGACACGGTTAACGATAAACAACTAAAGCTCCGAAAATAGACCGATAGATTTCAAAGTCCATATATATGTTTGACCATAACCGATGCAGGTCAAGATTAACGTTACACCCCAATAATACTTACGTAAAACCAATAAATTCGTCTGTACTCCAGTAGTACCACAGCGTAAAAAAATAAAATAAAAAAACACTAAGCAGATGCATTTGCTTCTATACGTCCCACATATTCCAATGCACTACGATGGTCAATGCTAACGATAGATTCTTTATCTGTTATAATTAATGCTTAGAATTTGCATCTTTTAAAAACTGCAGGCAAGTAGCATGCAGATTTGCAGATATGAAAGTCCTACAGACATACAAGCTCTACAGGCATGCTAATTTCAAATAAAGGTCTTATACAATATTGCCTGTCCTTTCTTATATTAAAAAATCTGATGTGGGCAGCACTTGACTTTCCTTATATAATGTATAGAACTTACAAATTTTACAGTACAATAACAGGTTTTTCTTATAGTAGATACTAATATTCTTTCCAAGATATTGAATTTTCGACAATTAGTCGTCATTTTCATTGATTTAGCGTCATTTTTATCATTTGGCGAGATTTTCGTTAATTTGGCAACATTTCAAAAGTCGCCAAGTGGGCGACTTTCCACCAAATTGGTCGCCAACATCTCGCCAAGCGTTATGGACGAAGAAATAAGTTGTTCATACAGCAGAAAAATGACTATTGGCGTTCAAATACAAAAGTATTACTCAAAGTATATTTTTTCATGAATGGAACGAGCTAGATCCAAGAGAATGATGTCACTCAATTTATCGCATAGTAATACACATGGAAAGTGAACATGTTTTTCAATAGGAAATATTTTTCTTTTCATTTTATATGACTTTTTGATAATTTTTTTGAAAAATGTGCAATATCTCGAGAACGGTTCATGTTAGCGTTCTAAAATTTATGTCAATAGTTTTCTAATGAAAAATGACATATAAAATGTCTATTTGCGTAACGTTATTAGTGTTTTTGATTTTTTGACGATGTTTTCCAAATTTTATTCGAAAATTTGGGTTCTGAACATTCGATTACGTATAAAAACAATAGGCTTCCAGTGTTTACGGATTGTGATTTTTGAACCAAATTTGGTTCAATCGGTAAATTCGTTCCGCAGTTATCGTCTCCACAGACTCACTGACACACACACAAACAAACACACACATACTTTCACACACACACATATTTTCACATACACACACATACACACACACACACACACACACACAGACATCACTTCAAAATGCTTGATTCGTGATCAGGGATGCTTGAAACGTGCTCTCCCGTCGAAAACTCGAATTCGAATTTTCGACCCCGTCACAATACTTTCCTTATACATTATGTATATAAGGAAAGTAATAGGATTTTCTTATAGTAAATACTTATATTATTTTCAAGATATTAAATTTTCCACAATTAGTCGTCATTCTCATTGATTTAAAGTCATTTTTATCCATTTGGCGCGATTTTCGTTAATTTGGAAACATTTCAAAAAGTCGTCATGTTGGCGGCACTCCACCAAATTCTGCACCAAAATCTCGCCAAGAGTTATGGACGGAGAAATAAGTTATTCTTATAGCAGATAAATGACTATTGGCGTTCAAATACAAAAGTATTACTCCAAGAATATTTTCTCATGAATGGAACGAGCTAGATCCACGATGATGATGTCATCACATTTATCGCATGATATCACATATGAAAATTGAACATGTTTCTCAACAATTTATTTTTTTTAATTTATGGGATTTTTTGATAATTTTTTTGAAAAATGTGCAATACCTCGAAAAAGGTTCATGCTAGCGTTTTAAAGTTTATGCCAATCGTTTTCTAAAGAAAAATTACATAAGAAATGTCTATTTTTGATTTTTGATAATTTTTTCAAAATTTCACACAAAAATTTAGTTGGGTTCTGAACATTCGATTAATTTTAAAAACAATAGGCTTCCAGTATTAACGGATTGTGATTTTTGTACCAAATTTCATTCGAATTGCTCCATTCGAACGTGAGATATCGTCTCCACAGACTCACTGATACACACACACAATGTCAGATATCACCTAAAAAATGTTTGATTCGTGATCAGAGATGCTTGAAACGTGCTCTCCCGTAAAAATCTCGAATTCGAATTTTCGACCCCGTCAGAATACTTTCCTCATACATTATGTATATAAGGAAAGTAAAAATACTCTAGACATTTCAGTTGTTTGCAGAAATCTAGACACCCCATTGCTTTTAGTTGCTCTCAGTTAGATTATAACAATATAGTATGTTTCTGAGGCAGTAAAAAATGATCAGATGATACAATACGCTACTGACATTGCCGTAATCAAAACCACGATATATTGCGTTCAGTTAATGTTGTGTTCAGTTCCTTGTTGTTGTTCAGTTTTGAGATTTTGAAAAGCTCAAACTTACTAATATATGATACGTTTAGTAAAGTTAGATATGTTTAGTTTTCTGCCAAATAAAAACAATTTAATCTCGTTCCTTCCTCAATCACAATATTTCTCATATATATATTTTTTAATTTTGCTTCATTATTATCTTTTTCGTTGAGTCAAAGTAAAGAAACTTAAATTTCAGATTTCAACCTTCATTCTGAAATATATATATTGACCTCACTATCTGAACCAAAATGGAAAACTAAAAATCAATTTCTTCACGATATTTAGATAATTGTTTATCGGAAAAGAACTTGGCGAATATTCTCTTGCTCTCACCAAATTCATATTCGAAAGGGCGCCTGGTTCCCTGAGTTCTATTACAGAGCAACTAAAACGAATTTACACTGCATTTCCTGGGACGATGTAAGAGGAATGTGAATTTCAACACATTGAAGGCCCAATTCATGAATATTTTTCTGGCCATGCCAATGCTTCTCTGATTTTAGATTATTGAATTTGAATACACGAAATATTGTGTCTTTCATAAGAAAGTTTGAATAAAACATATTCCTAATTTAAATAGTAAATTGCTAATTATAGATACTCTGATTATATAATTGTATTTTTAATCAATTAATATTTTATTTAATGAATAACGAATTTCTTTTGTAAGTGAAACTCCGTATGCTTTTATACTTAACATATTGAATTATGTCATGCTCCATATATAAATACAACGTTTTCTTTGTAATATATTTCACAACATCTCTTAAGAATTTTCGTAATTTTCAAAAATTCATTCATTCCCATGATACGGTGTCTTATTTTTCACTAGAACTTAGAACGGGTCTCAAGATAATACCTACTCTTCATAAATAAATAGTTTTTAATGTTAAATTTCTAATCATGAATCCATTGATTGTATAATTGATTCCTGAATAAATTAATATTGTGTTTAATGAATAGTTTGCTTAATAAATAAATGTTCTTTCTTGGCTAAAACATATGTTGTTACATTCATTTTGATATACTCTTATTATTCTATCTCATATAATATTTTGGCATACTAACATACTCTCATTTTGTTCCATGCCATTCTCTGCTATTTTCTACAAAGGTTTCTTTATGATACATTTTACAGTGGCTGTTTACCACCCATAACTATTTTCACGATATTCAATAATGCACATATTCTCTTATTTTCCACAAAGACCCAGACAATTCGGTTTTCAATATAATGCATACTCTTCACAAAAATAACTTCACACAAAAAATCGAATACATTAAGAAAATTCTTAAAATATTTCTCCTTATAAATGCTAAAATATATTTTCCTTCAATAGACTGTTTTTAAAAGACGAATAGAAGTTTCTTCACGAATAGAAATAGACATTTTTTTACCTAGAAATGATAAACACTTATTGATTAATCCTTCCCAGAATTGAGATATATTTTAGAGATAAAGATAAAAATATTTGGTTTATATAATACAGAACACAGAATCTTTCAGCTTAAAGTTAAGAAAATTAATTTATTACCAGCTAACAGAAATGATTCAAAAAATGAATTGGCTCTTTTAATTGAAGCATAATTTTATTTTCCAGTATAAATGTGTATATATAGATTACACGCGTGTTTTATGCAAATAATATTTTCTTTAGTACTATTAATTTAATTTTGTGAAACAAATAGATAGTCCACCAAAATAGAAGCTGAACACTGCTCGTCATTTCATTCGTTATTCCCGTATCGTACAGTAAAACCAAATGCATCATTAGATTTGTAAAGTTATCTTCTATAATTAAATGAGCAACTACTTTATTTGTATATGGTGTCGTCTTCATATTATACCTTGCACCAACTTGTTTTTTTTAATTGACAAACCAACTTTGGATAACATACGTTCTGATTCAAAAAATCATCAAAACGCCATGAATTTATATAAAATTTATGTATTTTACTTAACACATTGGGTAGTTATGACTACTTGAAACTTTGATGTCCTAAAATTTCGATTCCTAATCTCCTATTGTTAAATTGGTGTTGCATTTTTATGTTTACCAAAATATTTAGCATATCAAACTAAATCCTACTACTAAATCCTGTTGTGACAACAAAATAATTTAAACAAAATATATAGCATTTTTCATATCAAAACAAAATTTTTACATTGAAAATTAATTTTGAAACTCATATTTGAAAGGAATATGGCTAGAAACGTAGGTAAGTGTTTACGACAATCCCTTAAGCAATACCTTGGTGGCCGATACGTACGTCAGAGGGAACGTATACGTCCTGCATTACATTCTTCTGCTTTTGAACTTGCTTTTTAAAATATGTGTAAATATATTTCTAGAAGAAAATTGAAGTAAAACATATTTGCATTTTAGAAAACTGCTGCGGAAAACAATAGCAAAATCCAATGTGAAAAATCATTGCAATATAGTTATTTTACATTTACAATTAGCTTAAGAGGCATCATGTAATGGATTGACGGATTTCTTAGCGAATCAAGAACTTATAAAGTAGAAAAAAATTACCGACCATGTTAGAATATATATATACTCGTATATATATATATATATATATATATATATATACAGGGTGATTACAAAAACCTTTGCCGATATATGAGCACCTAACGATCATACAAAAAACAACAGTCCTGCTCTAACAGTTAGGGTTACAGTGATACAATTTCGAATTTTTCAAATGGCAACACCTGTTTTTTTATTGGAATGTGACCGTCAGAGTGAAAAACCATAAATGGCGTTGAAGCGGTACCTGCAGCACGAAAAATGCTGGCGCTAGGCAGATACTAAGAAAAAAGGAAAAACAACTATGGCATTCACCAGAACACGAATTTTTGTTCCATTGACGTCACATTCTACACTAGAGCACTTCTACTACAGGCTGACTTATCAAGCATATTGAAGCCCGTAGGGTTCCATACTACAGTTACAGAAATTATAAAATAACTGTTTAAAATAAATACTTTATATAAAAAAAGAAGTTTAAATTAGAATATTGTAGAACTTAGCTCGCACAAGTATGCTCCAGTACCCGGTATCAAATTATTTATTAGCCATTGTTTTCTTCTTTCTTCGTTTTTAGGAAAGCGAAATAGTCTAAAACCCTTTCTAGAATGATTAGAGCAGTTTGGTGCAGAACAACCACCCATAATTATTTCAATTATACTTCCTAAAGTGAAAATACGAGTAGAGCTAATGGTAATGGATTGCGCTTCCAACTATGGTGGGCTTCAATATGCTTGATGAGTCAGCTCGTATATAGAGGAACTTTATTCTACACCGTGTGTTCGGCTCAGAACCCAGCCTGCTGAATCTCCTTCGAAAGGAGAAGAATGGAACACTGTATGCAGATTTCCAGGTTCGGCGTAAAACACCGTCATGGCTGGCGTCTTCATCTTAGAAGAAATAAAAGGCATTGTTATTTGAGTGCCGCTTACTTTCTTGCACTTTCACTTGACAAACATGATGATTACAGTGAAACAACGAGTTACCGCGGCCCAGACCCGAGGGCTTGCCCGTAGGCCGGAGCATCTTAAATCTCGGGCCGAGAGAAAAAGTAAGATCCCCAGCAAAAAAGGGAACCAACCCAAGCCCACCCGACAGAGGAAACCGCTGACTCCCCCAACCGACGCGCCCACAACCCAAGACCCCAAGGGATTTATTAACAATTCCAAAGGGGTGTCCGGCCAAGACGTTTATACCGGCCTACATTCTTCCGCACAAACTACGGGTATAACAACTAAAACATAACACTAACAATCATAAACAATAAAGAACAAAATAAATAGGCCAATATGCCAACAAGTAAAAATTATTCCAGTGTTTCGAAAATTGATCAGGTGTTGCAAAAAATACCTCAATCAAATAAACTAATTAATATGCTTATAACATAATTTTCATCCAATGACAATATTACTTAATATACATATATACCAATATACTTAATTATCATTATACAAATATTCCAATATACAAGTACCAATATACACATATACATATATACAAATTATACAAATATTTACAATTACAAACATCAAACAATATCTTAATACATAACACAATAATATAACCATTTCAAACGACCGATCCAAGTATAACCCCTGACCAAAATCAAAACAGCCACCAAGCACAAACAACATGCGCCGCATAAAGCCAGCTCCCCAATAGAAAACATCAAAATTAAATTAAAATGACCCCCAGTAATCCAAAAGCGCCTTACACCTCTTAATCCTAATAGACAAAGATCCCTATATAACTATGAATCCTACTCAGCTTTAGTATAATATTCCCTTACAACATTATACAACAACAACCTTTTACCCAACAACCCCATACTATCCGTCTCCATAATCCACATGCTTTCTATATAATACAAGTTCCATTTTAAGAGTGTTTCAGTCCTTACTACGACAAGAGTGGCTAGTGTCTCCATGGGCCCCAGTTTTAGCATTATACCTTACACAATTAATACACTTGGACTCATCAATGCAATCACCATCCACATGTGAACCGGCACATCTCAAACAACGCTTATCGCCCGAACACCTCCTAGTAGTATAACCGAATACCCCACAAGCCGTACACTGCAAAATGGCAAAAAACTCCCTACACCATATTTTTAACCAACCTGAATGGACAAACTTAGGTCTCACAATAAGCCCAAAAGCTGGATGTTTCACCTCAAAAACACGATGAGTTCCAGTTTTTCCTTTAATACTAAATTTAAAAGAAAACAAATTTTCAATTCAATCAGACCATCACTCTGAGTTACTAAATCATCGAAAAAGGAGTTATTGCCAATCCCATTCGGTACATTGAAAAATTTGAACTTAGGTGATCTTTTATTCAACTTCCTAAGTTTTACCCTACTCATTAAACCGGGGTCATCAGCCATCCCTTTGACCAACTTATCCAAATTATCTTTTCCAGGAACTTCCAAAATTACTCTCCCATCTGGAAGTTCAATTAACTTGTCAACTCTTATACGTAATCCATTTGACTTAACCGTTGATTCAACCACCAGTTCCCTGGTAGACAATACAGGTGAAAGCAAAATTGGTTAAAAAAAGGGGTGTTTACCGTTATACAGATTCCTCATAAGGATATCCCAAACCTACCCTGTCTCCGACAACCTCCTTAATGCCAAGTACCGTATTTAAAATATCCTTGTTTTGTATTTAGATTTCCACAAATGTGAGCCAGCTCAGCCCGGGAATCCTTCAATTCCCCAAGAAGCACTCCATGTTCCAAAACATCAACAGGCACGAAACAATGAGTTGAAATGGTAAAGCTATATTACCTGAATTGGCAAAATGTCGCAGGGGCATTGTGTGTCTACAGTAGAAACCAAGTACAGTAGGATCCCAGATGACGTTCCTCCACATATGGGAACTTCTGTGGAGAGTTTATTGACACAACAGTTTGGTGACAGAATTATCTCCCTCCATTTCATGTGTGCGTGATCACCCAGATCCCCCGATCTCGGTGTCTCCAATCTCACTCCTCTCATCTCACTCCAATGGATTTCTGGCTGTGGGGATATATGAAATCCAAAGTCAGGCAATCCACAAAATCTATTTGATTTGAAAGATGAAATCACACATGAGGTTCAATAGATTCATCTTGCCATGATACGTGCTTCAGTGCTATCTACCATCTGTCACATGCAAAGTGTCATCATGTGTGATGACGAGCAAGTGGAAAATTTGTGAAACTTAATAAAATGTTTTGCTTTTCTGTCGCTGGTCTATCCTTATTGCTTGTTTTCACTTTCGTCGTAGTTTTTTTCTAGCGCCGGCGTTTTTCACGCTGCAGGTACCATTTCAACATCATTTATGGTTTTTCACTGTGCAGATCACATTTCAATAAAAAAATAGGTGTTGCTATTTGAAAATTTCAAAATTATGTCAATGTAAATCTAACTGTGAGAGCAGAACTATTTTTTTCTTCACCTCATTCTTGAGCACATACCTTAAAATACCTGCATCCAAAATTTATTCCTGTTTCCTTAAACCGTATGATCGCGAGGATCTCATAAATCGGCAAAGTTTTTTTATAATCACCCTGTATATATTATATATATATATATATATATATATATATATATATATATATATATATATATATATATATATATATATATATATATATATATATATATATATTATATATATATATATATATATATATAAATAAATATATATATATATGTATAAAAAGACATATTAAATAAAACTGATATTACAGATTTATACAAAGTTCTTATCTCTCTTTATCATGATTATCTGTATTCTAATAATGTTCCATTTAATGTCAAAAAACGTTCCTATGCTATTGCACTTTGTGTTATGCAAGAATTATATAACATATTATATAACATATATTTACAAATTTACAAACATATGGTATACCTCAAGGGGGCTGTAGTAGTAGTATTCTAGCTAACTTATATCTTTATTATTATAAATTTCATTTTAACTCTTATTCATATATTATATATCGATATGTTGACGATTGACATAAAAATAAAGATTTGTATTATCATTGATGATTCCTATCCTATTAATATTGATTTTTACCCCTCTAACCCATAATAATCCCTAATGAGCCTAGTTTTAGTCAAACTGTAAATTATTTCGACCTAAATTTAGATACCCTTAATAATCATGTTATTACCAATCCATATGATACAAAAGATTCTTATAACTTCACTATCATTAAGCTGCTATCATATCGCTCTTGTAATTCTATTCAATTGTTTAGAAACATCATATTAAACCAGCTATTTCGAATACGTCGACTTTCTGAACCTCAGCTTCACTTTCTCCACATCAATAATCTTAAACGCATTTGACAAAATTACCACTATCCGGAAGTATTTGTAAATAATATTATTAATAATTTCAAATACACCACGTAATAATTTTGCAAATGCATTATTTATCCTTGGTTGGACAACTCATTTTTGTGAATTTCACCCAATCTTATCACCTAAGTTACCAATAGGCTTGAGTCTGATACTGTTTAACTATTTTTGTAAAGACTACATTTTACTTGTCCTGAGTCCTATACTGATTACTATTTTTGGACGTCTTCATACAAATTATTTTTCGTTAAAGTGTTTTCATTTCGGTGTCCATTCGCTTTGACGAAGAGATGTAAAATGCTCTGTCGAATGTTTGCTGCGAACACGTCGGCTTCCACGTGGTGACTGTGCCTGTGAGTTAATTTTTCTGTTTTTATATTCCTGGTTTAAAACTCACTTGGTTATTATTTCTCATTCCACTAGCCAGTAGATAGTTCCAATGGTGTCCATAGTTAAATACCATCGCCGTTGTCAGAAACTAGTTACTCTATCGGTTTTAACTCAAATTATGTGGCTGTCCTGACGAGAATGCAATTTCGTACTAACCGCCATTTTTGGTGTAGTTTCAATTTATTGTTATCCATGTCTTGATCTTTAATCTTGAGATAATATATATATATATATACATATATATATATTATTCTGTAAGCATATAGTCATCCGTAGGCATGTATTTACTTGTTTGTATTTAACCCGTATCGAACTCTCTGAATATTTCAAAATTATTCCTGCATTGTCATCTCCTACATCACAGCGTGCTTTTAAAGTACATTCAAATACATTTCTAGAGGGAAATTAATGAAAAACATATTTGCAATTGAGAAAACTACCACGGAAACTAACATAATAAAATGCAAAATTATTTTTTAAATTATTTTTTTCGTTTCCAATTGGCATATTAGAAAACTTATCATACTTCTAGAGATTTCTTGTGGAATCAAATACCTTACTAAGCATATATATCCAAATACATTGGCATATATATCTGTTATTTGAAAAATTTCATTTCATCATGTAGGCAAGTTTATTTTATATTTTGATTTTATCCTTTATCATTTTCTCTTACATGAAGTAAATATTTCTTTACATATTCCAAATATTATTTATTATTAAGACGATAAAGAGCTATTTCATCACTGTCAGATAATATGTTTTCAAATTATACTTGAACAAAAACATCTGTTTACTGCTTATGAAGCTCTCGTTTCACTTTGAAAAAATATATTTATAGTCGTATAAGGATTAAAACTTTATTTCCAGGTTAATGAAATATATGTTACCCATAAAACTGCTCTCAAAAATGTGAATTTTCTGCAATTTTATAAATGTCTTAATAGCCTCTAAATGCTTAAGTATTTTCGAATGTACTGGCTGTACCCAATCAAAGTATCTGTATTCTAGTGTCTTTGAATTCATCGTGTATGTTAGTAACTTACTAAACTATCTTTGGCGTGTTCGTGTCCATTCGATATTTTCAAACGGTAATAATCCATAGAATGTAAATCTGCTTGTCTCAAAATCATTATCAGAATAAAGATATGACTCTTGCACTCCCAATATACCCAGTTGCATTCGAAATAAATACTATATGACTGTCTACTGAAACATAAACGATTTTAATCTATTTATATTAAATTAAATTCGGATCAAATAATCCATAATTTTTAACTGCAAAACCGTTAGAGTAGCTATGATAAAACTTCGCTCATAAATTTTTTATAAATAAATAACTATTTTGAAGTCTCCATATTTTTCACTGTAAATAAAATCCTGACAAAATAATCACATATCATTAAACAAAATTGCTTTTAAAATAAAGGAAACACATAGCTTCTACAAATTAAATCATTTTTCAAAATTATTGTAATATAAAACATTTACAAAACCTTGATTTCAAAATAATGACTAAAAGAGGTCTTCTTGATTGGATCGAAAATGTCATTTTCCTAAAAGAATATCAATAAAATGTCCACTTTCTGGTATAACGAATTTCATTACGTGGTCTGATTGTTTTCAATGGAACCAATTTGGGAATGATTTCTGAGAAAAACATTAACTCTCTTTTTCCAAAATATGAAAGATCTTTAACTTTTCTAAGACAAATAAGTTATCTCTTTATGGTCCTTGTAGACATTTAAAAAGTGATGTTATTTATTAAACCCTACAAGGATTATATGTGACTCCTAAAATCAACATGTCACTGAAAATAATTTTAGGACTGTAACAATTTTATTTAAACTGAAATGTTTCATGGAATATATTATGCATGTTAAATATTTTCAAAAGTTTATTCAATGTAATAAACTTTTCCCTTGGAACCAGTTAGGCAAACCTGCCAAATAAAATCACCTGATTCGTCACAAATCCCTATAAAATATGTCAAAATAAGATTCACCATATACTTTTTGTGATAAGGTGTTGGTCAAGTAGATTGAATTGTTTAAATATGAAGGTTATTTTACGACATTGTTCAATGAACTTCAGAATAATTGAACACTGACTAAAAGTGTACAATTAATTAAAATTTAAAATATTTAAAAACAGAGTAAATAAAACAAGACGCTGATCTAATGACAGCAATAACTTGAGTAAAATTCACCAATTACCTCAAGTTCACGATATTTGAAAGATAACCTGTCATTATAAAATAAGAGAACATTATCAAACACCTTAGGACACATTTGGTAAATTATCATAAAACACTACAGACTAAATAAACACAAATTTCGATAA
>OX578135.1:40098634-40141134 GCA_951213105.1 Amaurobius ferox
GGAAAATAAAAGCATGGAGTTTTATTGACATTCGACCATTATAAAATAGGCTCACCGCGAGCGGCTATAAAGTATTGAATACGGCGAAGCATCCCATTAATGAGATGGTCAATGGTGTGCTGATAGACGGCATTCCACACAGCATGCAAATGGGCTTGTAATTGAACTAGTTTGTTGGAATTGGGAGTTCTCTTAATCGGCGACCCATGATGTCTCAGATATGCTCAATTGGCAACAAATCCGGAGAACATGCTGTCCAAGGCAGGATATCATAACCTTTTAAGACTATTCATAGTTACCCTTGCAGTATGTGCCCTGGCATTAAGCAGTCCAAGCCTAGTTGACAGATATTGCTGTACCACAGGTCTCACAATGTCAGAGACGTATAGTTGTGCCGTGATGCTGCTAGAAACGTGGACCAAAAGTGTTCGTCCACTAAATGCTATCCCATCTGACATCATAGTAACACATAGTTGAACTGGGTAGCGACTGATAGAAAAAACTTCCTGGTGGTGCTATTGAAAGCGCCGTACACGAGTACGGCCATCTAGCATGCCAACACAGAAGCGTGATTTATCCGTGAAAATAATGCTTCGATATTCTGTCGACCAATTGATTCTCATTTGACACCACTAGAGACGATGTATCCGATGAAGACGTTGAAACGGTAGGTGTTGAAAAGATTGTCTACCTCGGAGTACTGCGTCATACAAACTATTTCGAATTGTTTGCGCCAAAACCACGCTAACTATAGTGTGGGATAAATGTCGCTGTAACACGGTTGCTGTGGCAAACGCCTCAAATTTATCAGAAGCATACAATCTTCACATGGTGTGGTGCACATGTGGATGCCTCCCCCACTGGGTTCTGGTCTAAATTGGGTGGCACTTCCCGACCGTCCAAACGGTTATCTTACACCTTTCTGGTAGGTCGGACGGTCTGGGTCTGAACAACAACAACATGGTGTGGTACACCTGGAATCTCCACTACCTGATCTTCGTGTTGTTTCGTACCTGGAAAAATCATACCTGGAAAATAAAAGCATGGAGCCTTATTGACATTCGATCAATATGGAATAGGCTCACCGCGAGCGACTATAAAGGATTGAATATGGCGAAGCATCCCATTAATGCGATGGTCAATGGTGTGCTGAAGGACGGCATGAACCGTAACACACGCCATTGTCCCTCACGAACCGTAACACAAGCCGTTGAACTCATAACACGACCCAATAGTTCAGCGATCCTTCGAAAGCTCACTTCACCCTCAAGTAAAATAATAATTTGTTGCCGTTCTGTGACGACAACTGAACGTATGCGGTGCGTCGCCGTACTCTTCGGATAATTTGCTGATTTTTACAAACTTGTAACCAATGACTCTACAATTTAGCTATGATATCGCTCCTTCTTATCCTGACGATTTTATGCTGCTCGGCAAGGTGTTACATCACTATGCGTAGCGAAACACTGTGCTCATTTGCATATCTCGCGTTGCTCTTTCCATTGCCTGATTTACAGAAAGCTACACCTACAACTATAGTGTTGCGATTTCAGTTGTGAGCAGTATATATATATATATATATATATATATATATATATATATATATATATACATATATATATATATATATATATATATATATATATATATATATATATATATATTTATTTATATATATATATATATATATATATATATTTATATATATATTTATATATAAATATATATATTTATATATATATTTATATATAAATATATATATTTATTTATTTATTTATTTATTTATACATTTAATTTATCTGAACATTGGGATGCATAAGATTAAATGAATTATAATAAAAACACCTTAGAAACAGACAATTTACAAATGTATGGCTTCTTCAACTAGCAGGACTCAAGTGAGAATGGCAGGAAAATGTAATAAGTGGAATTGGAAACAATTTGTTGAAATTGAAAATAGTATTTTCGAATGTCTGTAGCATAACCTGATGAAATTATGAAACATAAATAGAATAGAAAACAAGAATGTGTGATTGTTTGACATATATATATATATATGTAGTATGCACTCATGCACAAAAGTTAACCATATTTGTTGTTTATATGAAAATGTCAGGAAATCTACATCGGAATGATAAGAAACGCTGCATGCGGGTTTAATAGTGTTATAGAAGAAAACAACATTGCCAAACAAGGATAATAGCGACTTATATTAACCAAAGAAAAGGGTTGAAAGAAAAAGGGTCACAATACGAATGTCAACTTCAGGGAAACAGATTGAATAAAACAACGTGATGCTGCAGTTTAATCTGCACAACGATTTCCCATACTTTCGATGAAGGTATGGGTGAGTTGTCTACTCATACAGTTCCAAGTCTCAAGCAGAGCGGTTTTCAATCCTGAAACAGAGCTTTATGGGTAGCGGAGGGCTTTAAGATGTCTCCCGAGCATATCTCACACATGATCTATTGGATTCAGATCAGGTGAGTTAGTAGGCCGCTGCATATGCTGGATATTTTCGGTTTGAAGGAAGTCGTCGACCAAGACCGCACGGTGAGGAGGCGCGTTATAATCCATGAATATGGAATTAGGACCAACAGCACCTCGAAACAATGGAACAGTAGTCTCAAGGACTTCGTCTCTCTATCTTTGGCCGGTAACCGATCCCGTGTCAAAGATGTGGAGGTCTGAACGGACGATCATCATGATGTCTGCCCAGACCATTACTCCCCCAAACGGAAAACGATGACTTTCCGGATGTTTCCTGTGTGAAAACGCGTTCCACATTCTCTCTATATCGTGGTATAACGAGAGTCAGTTTGCAGGATTAACCTGGACTCGTCACTGACATTGCCCCACTCTTGTCCACTCCACTGCCTATGCTCCAAACTGCACTGTAAACGCGCGCGTTTCTGTGCAGACGTCGGGGGAATGCAAACTGTTGGTCGTCTGGTATGAAGACCAACGTGTCTGAGTCTCCTGTAAACAGGCTGGCTCGAAACAGTGACTCATGTGGCGGCTGTCTGGGCTTAACCCAGTTGTCTGGCAGAACGGTTTCTCGGCCGCCCAGTTATCAACAAATATCGGTCTTTCCGAGGAGTTGGAACCCATGGCCGACCTGGTACTGATCGTCGGATTATATCTCCAGTGGGTTGGAACCACTGCTGCAGTTGAGAGATCACAATCTGAGGCACATTCAGAATTAGAGACGCTTCGATTTGGGAACGACCGGAATCCAGGATTCCAATATTTTGTCTCTTCGAAAACATGTCCATTTGGCCTTTTTGTGACAACTTTCGTCCTTCTTGATTGTTAACAACCACCCGCACCACAGCAATTGCGAAATTCTGCCTCAACTGGTCATGCAGCTAGAGGTCGTTTAATACTCGTTCCGATGTCCGCCGGTGCTTTGCTCATGTCGACGTCGACTGAACAGTTTTGCATATACACAATGATTTCCCTTCGTCCAACGATTCTCCACCATTGATTGTGAACCATTGCATCCATATTAAATCCGAAATATTTGCATTTTATGAATTATGCTTAACTTTTGGACATGAGTGTATATATAGTGTATATATATATATATATATATATATATATATATATATATATATATATATATATATATATATAGAGAGAGAGAGAGAGAGAGAGAGAGAGAGGGGGGGGGGGAGAGAGAGCGGGGAGAGAGAGATGTACTGATGATATATGAATATATATCATCACTACCTCTATTTCATTGACTATAATGTTTCAAAAACACAAATAAAATTACAAGAAAGTTTAATTTCAGGACCTAACAATTCCTTTGTATTTTACAGTTTAATTTAGGTACTTAAATATTAAATTCTATTTTTAAAATATAAAGAATCTGAACCTGTATAATAAGTATAAAAAGCTAATCAGCTTGTATTTAAAAGCTTATTTTCTTCAAAAAGCATATTTTCATATTTTATAAACAGTGTAAAAACAACACATTAGATATATCATTTGGAGTTAAAAAGTGTTAATTATTTACGCTCCAAAGCTTATAAACACCGATTCAGCTTTAAAAAAGCTTTAAATGCTTCAATTTTAAACTAAACTAAATTATCGCCCTTTAATAGATTAAGCATAAGAAAACTTTTAAAATGTACTAAGCATACTAATTTGAAAAAAAAAATGAAACTCTTGAAGAATTGCTTAAATATAAAACACTTACAAATAATTTGGAAGTGATGAACAAAAAGTTAGCTTATGTGGATTGTAAAAGACATTTTGAGAAGAAATTTCTATAAAAAAAATCTTCATTTCACGGGACAGTAAATTTCATTACATGGTCTGATTGTTTTGATAGGACCAATTTGGTAAGAAATTCTTAACAAGACATTCCTTACTTCTTCTTTTCATCAAAATATGAAACAAAATTTAAATATTTGAAGATAAAATGTTGTCTCCTTTGGAACTTACAAACATGTGAAAGTGACGCACAGTATTTGTTTAAATGGCACATGCGCTGTAAATAAAATACAGATAACAAATTTTGGCAAATAAATAATAAAATTTATTTAAAAATCATAATATTTGTTATTTTAAACAATTATGATGATAAACTATAAAATAGGGCATACGTAAGAAACAGTTATTGCACTTTAAAAACAATAATTGCTTTAAATATTCGTTTATGTTTGAGATATCGATATTCATTTTGAATGATTTGGTATTAGTGTTTTAATGTACATCAATTCAATAATAATTGTTTAACAAAACTATATATAAAGTGATATCATCATCATCATCATAACTCATCGTGCCTAGTGGCACATAAGGCCTTCATCTTGCGTTGCCACTTTGGTCGATCTTGCGTTGCATTCCTTGCTTCTGACCAGCTCGCCCATCCCATCAGATTTCTGTCCTGTTACACCAGTCTCCTCCAAGTAAGCTTGGGTCGACCCCGAGATATTTTTCCTTCAGGCGCCCAAGTAAGTGCCACAGCAGGGATGTTATGCCGAGGCATTCTCAAGACATGTCCAGTCCATTTCCATCTACGTTTTTTATCACTGTATCAGTTTCTTCCTGTCCAGTACTCTTGTAGAGTTCAGTGTTAGTAATAACATACGGCCAGAATACTCCCAAAATTTCCCTCAGACATTTAGTCTGTCAGGGATTTAACTTGTTACATTGGCCCCTTGTTAATTTCCATGTTTCGGCTCCATATAATAAAACGCTTTTCACTAAGGAATTAAAAAGGTTGATGTTTGTTTTTAAATTAATGTTAGTAGTTCTCCATATTTTATTTAGTTTTCTAAAACAATTCTGAGCTTTTTCAATCCTTAGTTTGATTTCTTCTTCTGTTCCACCCTCCTTGTTCACCAGTACACCAAGGTACGTAAAGCTATTTACATCTTCAATTGATCCATCATATAATTTTATATTTTCAGAAGTTTTTTCGTTAATTCTTAAGACTTTTGTTTTACTTTTATTGATTTGTAGACCAGTAATTTTAGTAAACTTGTTAAGGCTATTACTTTTCTGTTGTAGAATATAAAATCTAGAGGCCAAAAGAACAATGTCATCTGCAAAATCCAAATCTTCCAAAACTGATGTAAATTTCCACCTAATGCCTATTCTCTTGTCTTTGATGGTGTTTTCATGATCCAGTCGACAACTATATTAAATAACAAACCCGACATCACACATCCTTGCTTATAAAGTGATATACTATATATAAATTAATAAGCAATATATAAAAATATATATGATGTAGGGGATATGAATGTACATATTACATTTATTTTAATCTTGTATAGTTTCTACTCTATTGTCTCTAAATCTGATACCAGCTGTTAAGACGGGTCAACGTTGCCGGTAAACACATTAATAAAATATTATAAAAATTGATAACATTAATAAAATATTAATGTTGTCCATTTATTTTGTTTCGCATATAGTTTATAGCCATTTAATATCGGTAAACTCTGCAGGCCCAGATATGCTAGTGTATGCAATGAAAGTGCCTTCTGAATTTTAGAAACACCCTTTATAAGCGAGGTTTTTGTTTATAATCACTGAAATTGATTGCTCATTTTGCTTATTAGCATACTACTAATAGACAGACAAATACCTGATTAATGAAAAAAACATTGATTTGTATTAATGAAGACTTAAATATTGTAGATATATCTATAACAGAGAGTCGCCTTTTTGCCACGGTTGCAATCCTAGATCTAACGTACGCTATGTATTTTATGGAAAGGGAAAATCATTATAATAGGCATAAATACCTTATCATCTATATATACTAATTGCCAAGTGTCCGTCTGTCCGTCCGTCTATCTGTCTGTCGGTCTGTCTGTCTGTCACGCGTTTTTCAGGCACTTCCCGAATAGATAGAGACATGCAATTTGGTACACGGCTCGGTCGTTCGATAAAACCCCCAGGAAAAATCGCATTTTTCGAAAACGTTCTATAGAGGAGGTGCCCCACACCAAAACGTTTGAAAGGTGAAATTATGGGAAAGCATACTTTGCGATGAGATAGAGACTTCAAATTTGGTATATGGGTAAATCATTCGAACGGAAGAAAGTGTGCAATTTCAGATTTCCAATATTTTCAACCTTAGGGGGTGCCGGACACCAAAACTTTCGAAAAGTTAAATGATAAGAAAGCATGCTTTGCGATAAGATAAAGACTTCAAATTTGGTGTATGGGTAAACCATTCAAAAGGAAGAAAGTGTGCAATTTCACATTTCCAATATTTTCTACTTAAGGGGGTGCCGCACACCAAAACATTCTAAAAGTGAAATGATGGGAAAGCATGCTTTGCTACAAGATAGAGACTTCAAATTTGGTGTATGGGTAAATCATTCGAAAGGAAGAAAGTATGCAATTTCAGATTTCCAATATTTTCTACTCAATGGGGTGTCGCACACCAAAACGTCCGAAAAGTGAAATGATAGGAAAGCATACTTTGCGATGAGATAGAGACTTCAAATTTGGTGTATGGGTAAATCGTTCGAAAGGAAGAAAGTGTGCAATATCAGATAACCAATATTTTCTATACTTAAGGGGGTGCCGCACACCAAAATGTTCGATGTACCGAATAAATGAGAAACGTTTCCTTTAAAATTTGATAGAGGCTTGAAATTAGGTATATGGACTAATCATTTGATGAAAACACCCAAGAAGAATATAGTTTTTCAAAAACGTTCGTTTAAGGGGGTGCTCTAGATAAAAACGTTCGAAAAGTGAATTGATAAGAAAACATACTGCTGGATGAGATAGAGATTTGAAATTTGGTGTACTGGTAGATAGTTTGGAAGGAACAAAGTGTATAATTTCAGTTTTCCAATATTTTATACTTTAGGGGTGGTGTACACAAAAATGTTCGATTTTTGGAATGAAGCAGAAATATCCCTTTTAGAACGTGATAGAGGCTTGATATTTGGTATATGGGCGAATCATTTGATAGAAAACCCAAGAAGAATGGAGTTTTTCAAAAATATATATTTAAGGGGGGTAGGTACTCCACAGAAAGACATTCGAAGGGTGAAATGAAAGAAAAAGTATACTTCGCGATGAGTTAGAGACTTCAAATTTGGTATACGGGTATATAGTTTGAAAGGGAGGAAGTGTGCAATTTCAGTTTTCAAACATTTGCTATTATAGGGGGTGCCGCACACTAAAATGTTCGATTTCACGAACAACTGTAAAACGCCTCCTTTAGAGTGTGATAGAAGCTTAATATTTAGTATATGGGCTAATCATTTGATAAAAAACCCCTAAGATTATTACGGTTTTTCAAAAATGATCATATAAGAGGGTGCAACACAGAAAACCGTAAAAACGTTCGAAATATGAAGTGATAGAAAAACATGCTCCACAATAGGACAGAGACATCAAATTTGGTGTTCTGGTAGATTCTTTGAAAGGAAGAAAGTGTACAAATTTCAGATTTCCAATATTTGCTACTTTAGGGGGTGTCGCACGCTAATATGTCCGATTTTCGGAATAAATGAGACACTCTTGCTTTTAAATGTGATAGAGGCTTGATATTTGGTATATGGGCCAATCATCTGATAAAAAACACAACACGAACAGAGTTTTTCAAAAATGTTCATTTATTGGGGTGCTCCAAAGAAAAGCGTTCAAAAGGGGAGATGATAAAAGAGTATGCTTCGGGATGAGATAGAGACTTTAATTTGGTGTATTGGTAGATAATTCAAATGGGCGACGTGCGCAATTTAAATTTTCCAATATTTTCTTCTTTAGGGGTTTCTGCACATTAAAATATTCCATTTGCCGAATAAATGTGAAACACGAATTATACAAATATTTACATTATTCAGGGGTTGCTTATTGCGAGACCGTTTATTTTCAACGGGTATTCGGCTAGTATTCTTCTAAATGGTTTAACCAAAACGCCTTTTGCTTAAAGAACAGAAGGTAAACAATATCAGTTTCAACATCGGGCAAACTCAAACTCAAATTAACATAATATAATTGTAACAGTCACGATATAAGCAATCGAAGTGAGCTGTTCTCGCTAGTTCGGCAATGTACATATTTAAGTGTATTATTCGTCACATTCAATTAATTTTAGCTAACAGTTTGATAAAACAGTCGAGAAGACGCAACTTCAAAGACTGAACATGCAAGTTTTCGTAGATTTAATTTTACACGCCGTTTTAAAAAAATGTAATCCCCAGAACAAATATTTTAGAAAAATTCAATTTGTGAAAATAAATTTGATCTCAATAAGAAGATGGATAATTTCTAAACGAACTAAATTATTTTACTCCTCTTCACTGCAACGTTCAAACATGATTATTTTCAGAATTACGCCTTTAAAATTTTAAGACAATAAGGGAGGTTATCTGATCCTTGCTATTTATAAAGTCATATCTATATAATTGTCAGATTCATATGAAAATATTAGAAAGTTGCGCATATTTTAGTCAAACTATTATAAAAAATATATATTGAAAAAAAATACAGTTGTGAAATTTTATTTTATTAATATTATTAATATTATTGATATTTATGTTGTTGTAATATAATTACTTTGTACATTGTTTGTATCCTCATTTACCCCCTAGTGTGTGTCGTTCAACTTTGACCTGTAACTAAAATGATTAGCATACATACATTAAAATATTTAACTCTGAAAATGATGCGGCATCTTTAGCTCAAATGAAGCTATTATTACAATTATCATTTGTATTATAGAAATTCTGATTAAAATTTACAATAATATTTAACATTGTATTCATCAACTACATTGTTGTTTCTGAAGTTGGTACTTACAGTGTGGTAACAGAATTTACTTTTGCTTGATTTAGAGTCAGATTAAATATAAAGTTACTCATTTGTGACTGGAAATAGGTACCTCCATTCTTATTATACTTTTATGCAGACGTTTAGTCCCCAAAGAATTGCCAAGGCAGTGTTTTCAATTTCAATGGTGCAGGAGATTTTTTTCATTGAATATCGTCTGCACTAATCTTTTAATTCAAAATTCATTCTTATACCTATGGCTCCGTCTCATCTTCTAATTATTCCATGTCAACTTTTCTGTACGGTGTTTTCTGCAACTCCGCCTCAGCTGTCCATTGGATCTCAGGCATCTGTAATGGGCCTTGTCACGGTTTTGCTATTAGTCGAACATCTTATCGCCCGAAGTCTAGGACTTATCATTGCCCGCCAAATTTCACGTATTTCAGTCTCAAACATCATATAACGTTTCTTCGTATGCGGAATAACCATAAATCGTTATCCGTTTTTTTATAACCTTGTCGTAAAACACCTGTATAAAATAAAATATGGCGGCAGTTGGTTCGACTAAGCCAACTTTTCATGGCTTGTCATTTATCTACTCACTTTAGTACTTATTAACAAAACTATTACCCGTAATCATGTATCACACTTTCCTCTCTGCCTGAAGAAAAAAGAAACAAAGTCAACACATAGAATGTCAATATCTGGAAATATCGTACACATCTGCCTACAGCAAAGTTCGTGACAACATTTATTTGAAAATTGTCCACACTACCATATTTCAATAACCCATATTTTTAGTTTTAATTCCCAAATTAGTAATCAATTAGTATGAATTTATAGTACTATTTTCTACATAGTATGTATGTATTTTGTGTATGTAAAATGTTTAACTTATTGTGCATGCATTCTTTGAATTCATGTAACAAATACGACTAGAAAATTCTGAAATTTTTCATATTTATTCGGGTTAAATATATGATTATTATTAAGAAAAAGAAAAACATGACCACAGTAAGTAAAAGCACAAATAACACAATAATAATAATAATAATAATTATAATTATTATTATTATTTTAATCATTTGCAAACAGCGTTTCTAGGGCTTGCAAGTTATTTACCCTGTTTCAGGTACATTATCCTGGTAGAAAATAATGCGCATAGATATATAATACAAATAAAATAAACATAAAACAATGTATTTTACTTCATCTATGTAATATATGTAAAAGGATAGTATTGTGTGGTGTACAAAATCCAACTCCTGCAGTGTGATGAATCTACACGAATTGAGCTCTCCTCAATGCGTCTAAAAAATTTAAAACAATCCACAACTACTCTCAAACTATTCTCAATACGACTAGAAAATGAAAAGCTATCCTCAAAATTCAAATTATTCGACTATAGGGAAAGTCGTGTATTAGACACACCATATCTTTAGTATATCCTGTTTTAAATTACGCTAATCGAAGTGTTTAATTTCAAAAGGGCCTGTATCACTTTTGCTTGTCTGTATCACATGATACTGCTGATGTGTTGCCATTTGTGGTAACTGATCTTAAGAAATTTGACTAACGTTAATGTAAATGAATCTATCACGAATTGTCTGTACTCATGACAGCGGCGGCTCTATGATGGAATTTTAGGAGTATTTTAACAATATCAGAGATTTGGCCTGTTATTCTCTCCATTTCAAATACCAGCATTTGTAGACTGGTTTCTCTTCATCGAGGAATTGAAGGTACAAATAATGGCAATAAAAATTGTTTTGTGCCACAATTTTACAAATCTCTATGGAAAACAACAAATTCAGTTTTTCCATGCAGTCGGCATCAAAATGCATATACACATTTATTAGCTTGTAAAATAATATTTTAATTATATTTACCGAAATTACACACTATTAAAGTACTTTTTCGCTGATTCGGAAAATTATCTATGAATTATTGCAATGAAATATGTAACTGTATACGATGACTACTTTCCGAGAAATTAACTTTTAAAATTAATTTAGATGATTCGTTGAGCAGATTTATTTTGATAAATATAATATTATACTGTTTTATTAGCTTATAAATTTGTAACTATCATTTTCCCTCATGATGTACTAACAACATTTTTCTTTTCAGGTCTATAAATTTTCACGGGTTTTTCCATGTCCAATAATTCCACAGCTCATTTTAGTGTTGAAAATGTTCTCCAGTTTTAAATTCCCATTCCATTATTGAAATGCCTGGATCCCAACAGTTTCAGATATACTATTAATTACCCACCACATCATAACTTTGATAATATTAACACATATTTACAATCTATATTTTTTTATGAATTTGCAACTTGGACGCAAAGTCCCAATTGATGTCACTTGCAAACATTACCGTATCCTTTTAGATCTTATCACATTTTTTCCGACCAGATAATCTAACATTCCATGATTTATAAATAAGGGATCTATTATTTTTCTGCCCCTCTTTTTATTTGAGCAACATCAATGGCGTGTATTTGGAATATGTAGCATCGATCTTACTAGAATCATTGGCATCGCCATAAGCATCCGCAACTTCTAAAATTGAACCAGTTTGTTTCTACAGAATACACTGTTTCTTCCTTACAACACAACCCCTGCATCATAGTCCTTCCGAGAGGTTGGTGGTAGGGGAAGGAGGGTACGGTCCCTGTGGATGCCACCCCCACTGGGTTCCGGTCTAAATTGGGTGGCACTTCCCGGCCGTCCATACAGTTACCTTACACCTTTCTGGTAGGTCGGACGGTCTGGGTCTCAACAACAACAACCCCTGCATCATACGAGACAAGCGAGTAATAAGTGATTTAGATTATTTTAGAATTTAGTTTTTTACTTATGGAGTGGTCTTTGAAAGATTTGAAGAAAAAAAAATCTGATGTGGGCAGAACATGACTTTCTCTACATACTCAAACTCAATTTCTTTTGATTTCCTTAATAATTCATTAAATTGCGTTTAATTGCACAAAAAACACGCATAATTATTTGAAGTTACATTGCATTTGCACTTTTCATTCAATTTCCGTTTTCATTTGGTAATTGGGCGTATTTTCAAAGACGACGTAGTAAAAATTAGAAAAAACTAAAATATCTCGAGAACGGTTACTCCTAGCGTAATGGGGTTTCTCTTATGCCTTTCATCATCTAAAATCAAGTATCAAAATATAATTGAATTAACTCATACATTTGAGCATACTTAATCTTTTGTTGTAGAATTTGAAGATTTTTGCTGGTCATATCGCAAAATGAGTCAGGTTCTTTTTCCGAATCGTACCAAAATTTAATCTGCATCAGGGTCATGAACGACAAATTTTCTACCAAATTTTGTTAAATTCGTTCAATTGATTTTCTGTCTAGAGTGGATACATACCATTTTTGCGAGCCATTTTGCAAAATCGAAGTTTCCTTTATCCATAATTGTACCAAACCTTAACCAGCACCAGAGCAACCCACTACAACAAACTTACCTGATGCCGAGTATTTTACTTATGAAATTCTGCCAATCAGTTGAGTTAGAGTGGATGCATGTATTGTGCATTACCATGCATTGCGATCTTCTACTTGATTTCAATACTTTCTCTATACATTACCATGTATTGCGATCTTCAACTTGATTCCAATCCTTTCTATATACATTACGATGTATTGCGATCTTCGACGTGATTCCAGTACTTTCTCTATACATTACCATGTATTGCGATCTTCGACTTGATTCCAATACTTCATTACGATGTATTGCAATCTTCGACTTGATCCTAGTACTTTCTCTATGCATTACCATGTATTGCGATCTTCAACTTGATTCCAATACTTTCTCTATACATTACCATGCATTGCGATCTTCGACTTGATCCCAATCCTTTCCGTATACATTACCATGTATTGCGATCTTCGACTTGATTACATTACTTTCTCTATACATTACTACGTATTGCGATCTTCGACTTGATTCCAAGACTTTCTCCATACATTACCATGCATTGCGATCTTCGACTTGATTCCAATACTTTCTCTATACATTACCATACATTGGGAACTTCGACTTGATTTCAATACTTTCTCTATACATTACGATGTATTGCGATCTTCGACTCGATTCCAATACTTTCTCTATACAATACCATGTATTGCGATCTTCGACATGTTTCCAATACTTTCTCTATACATTATCATATATTGCGATCTTCGACTTGTTTCCAATCCTTTCTATACACATTACGATGTATTGCGATCTTCGACTTGATTACTTTAATTTCTCTACACATTACCATATATTGCGAATCTTCGACTTGTTTCCAATATTTTCTCTATGCATTACCATGCAAAACGATCTTCGACTTGATTCCAATATTCTCTCTATACATTACCATTCATTGCGATCTTCGACTTGATTCCATTACTTTCTCTATACATTATCATGTATTGCGATCTTCGACTTGATTCCAATACTTTCTCTATACATTATCATATATTGCGATCTTCGACTTGTTTCCAATCCTTTCTATACACATTACGATGTATTGCGATATTCGACTTGATTCTTTTACTTTCTCTACACATTACCATGTATTGCGAATCTTCGACTTGTTTCCAATATTTTCTCTATGCATTACCATGTATTACGATCCTCGACTTGATTCCAATATTCTCTCTATACATTACCATGTATTGCGATATTCGACTTGATTCCAATACGTTCTCTATACATTATCATATATTGCGATCTTCGACGTGTTTCCAATCCTTTCTATATACATTACGATGTATTGCGATCTTCGACTTGATTCCATTACTTTCTCTACACATTACCATGTATTGCGAATCTTCGACTTGTTTCCAATATTTTCTCAATGCATTACCATGTATTACGATCTTCGACTTGATTCCAATATTCTCCCTATACATTACCATTCATTGCGATCTTCGACTTGATTCCATTACTTTCTCTATACATTACCATGTATTGCGAATCTTCGACGTGTTTCCAATATTTTCTCTATGCATTACCATGTATTACGATCTTCGACTTGATTCCAATATTCTCTCTATACATTACTATTCATAGCGATATTCGACTTGATTCCATTACTTTCTCTATACATTATCATGCATTGTGATCTTCGACTTGATTCCAATACTTTCTCTATACATTATCATATATTGCGATCATCGACTTGTTTCCAATCCTTTCTATATGCAATACGATGTATTGCGATCTTCGACTTGATTCCATTACTTTCTCTACACATTACCATGTATTGCGATCTTCGACTTGTTTCCAATATTTTCTTTATGCATTACCATGTACTACGATCTTCGACTTGATTCCAATATTCTCTCTATACATTACCATTTATTGCGATCTTCGACTAGATTCCATTACTTTCTCTATACATTACCATGTATTGCGATCTTCGACTTGTTTCCAATTCTTTCTCTATACATTACCATGTATTACAAATAATGTAGAGATGACCATATGCACTTTTAAATTAAATAGCACCTCCAACTAATCCCTTCTGAAAGAGACATCATACAATATCGAAAATATTATTTTTTTTCATTCGGATTCCTTGAATTCTCTTATTTTTACTCCAAGGTTGGGTGACAAAATCAATGAAGCCAAACCTTCCAAACGAAACATGTAAATGTTTGTTTGCGGTTCTATTGCAGGAGCAGTTTCCGGAAATTTAATCCCTCGAGCAAATATTTCGGCAAAATTTAATTTGCGAAGATAAATTTTCGCTTAATAAGAAGAGAAAAGATTTCGAAATTGATCTGAAGAATTTCATTTCTTTACCCTGCCAACAATGATTATTTCAAAAATTTCGATGCGAAGTTTTTAAAAGCGAATACAGAAATGCTGTGAGTTTTATTTTAATTATTTGTAAATAATCATACTTATGATAAAATATTTTGTGTAGTGATATTCTTTATCCGTGGTTCTTTATCCATGGTTTTAGGCAAATCACATTGTGTGTTTGTGCGATTGTGTGTTTGTACGGCGATTTATAAAGTGTCCACTGAACTTTACAACGTAAAATTGTGAACCAATATAACAATGTGGACAAATGCCTTGACGTAAATGCTAACAAATTGTGACATCACTTTGGCATTTAATACAGCGGTTCTCAACCTGTGAGGTGCTTGCTCTCCGTAAGGGGTCGTGGAATATATGAAGAGGGCCTCGGAAGGAATGTGCTCATCGAGAAAACATCTATAATTTATATTGGAATATTCTTTGGACTCGTATCAGGTTCTGCAAAATGTTTTATGTAAAATCACTCGAGTACTTCAGGAGTCTTTAACTTGATACATAAATATAGGAATGGTTTTTTCTTTTACATATGCAAATAAAGAAAAGTTTAAAACACAAGTTTATATTGTTTAATTTAAAAGTTTCAAAAGCTATAGGAATTGATACCCTCTTCATATCGTTACAATATAACCACAATATCATATAATAAATGCAGTAAGAATAACAAATAATAAAACAAATATAAAATACAGTTATATATTTTTCATATTTTAGATGCATAAAAAAGCATGTGTGACCACTTAATTGATTTGAACTGCCCGTTGGAATATTCAAACTTTTTGAAATATATATCATTTTGTTAGATTTAATATAATAACTTTAAGCATAGAAATGTTGTTTCTGAATTTGCATATGGATATGCATATTTCATAAGTAATCAGTGCAAATTGTATGACTGGTGACGTGAGGCACGTGAAAAGTATTTAACTACGGGTTTTCTTCCCGTCAATCTCTTTTTTTAAGCTAGTTACTACGCACGAATCCCGCTGGTTGGCTAACACGCCAAGCTCGTGTTTTATTGTTTCACAATGCTTAGCCAGACGGTCGCATTATTATGACTTTAAGATTTTTTTAATTTCAAATGTTAAATTTATGTATAAAAGCTAAGATTTTACTGTATGGCGTCTTCCTTTAAAGGCGCCCAAGTCCAGTCGTGAGATACCTACCTCATCAGTGCGACTTAGAGAAAGTGCATGGCAGGGCCAATGGCCCTACCATGCTGAAAACACAGTTTCTTGTTAGATCACCGAAGTCAAGCAGCATCGGGCGCGGTTAGTACTAGGGTGGGTGACCACCTGGGAACACCGCGTGCTGTTGGCACATTTCGGGCGCTGTAGCCCGGTGGCTTGCGCGCTGGATTTGCACGCAGCCACAACTGCCGCTGTGTTCATGCGGAGTACGATCACGTTAAACATGTGGGTCCGTAAGTCTTTCCGAGAGGTTGGTGGTAGGGGAAGGAGGGTTACGGTCCCTGTGGATGCCTCCCCCACTGGGTTCCGGTCTAAATTGTGTGGCACTTCCCGGCCGTCCAAACGATTACCTTACACCTTTCTGGTAGGTCGGACGGTCTGGGTCTCAGCAACAACAAATTAAGATGCCAGAGGTCCAAGAAAATTCCAGCGGCTTAGTAAATATGCTGATCAGGATTATCGTGTTTGTATTAAAGTTTAGTTTCTGAAAGGTAACTTTTAAAAATGGGACAAATTGTCTATTATAAAAATGTGGTGACGTTGCTTTAAAATTAAAGTCATGCCCTCCCACATGATTCAAAGTATGATAGAAGACATGCATTTACAGAAAATTGGAAACGCCATATCGTACAAGAATTATAGATGGTAGATTTGTATCTTGCATCGATGGAACTGTATATCAGCGTTTTACGGTAATTTCTGATCAGATTTTAGTTAAAAACCTATAACGGGTGAGATATAAACTTAACATTTAAACTCCAAAACTCGAGGAGAAAAACAGACCTCAGTTCACACCTTCTTTTATCTCGCACCATTATTACTTATATACGTAGTATAATGTATATGGAAAGTATTGTGACGGGGTCGAAAATTCGACTTCGAGTTTTCGACAGGAGAGCACGTTTCAAGCATCCCAGGTCACGAATCGAACATTTTTAGGTATTGCCTGTGTGTGTGTGTGTGTGTGTGTGTGTGTGTATGTGTGTGCGTGTGTGAAAGTATGTGTGTGTGTGAAAGCGTGTATGTGTGCGTGAAAGTATATATATATATATATATATATATATATATATATATATATATATATATATGTATTTATGCATGTGTGTATGTGTGTGTGTGTGTGTGTGTGGAGACAATATCTCAAGAACGAATGAGGTGATTCAAATGAATATTGTTTTTAAAGACAATCGAATGTTCAAAATCCACATAAATTTTCGAGTGAAATTTTGAAAAACTCATCAAAAAATCAAAACCTTTAATAAGGTTACGTAAATAGACATTTCTTATGTAATTTATTATGTATGTTTATTATGTATGTATTATTTTATTATGTATTAATTTATTATGTATGTTTATTTAGTTCATAGAGTAGAAGCATATAAAATCCTAATTATAGACAATTAAATGTCGGATTCTACATATTAATTACAATATGCGTAATGAAACAACATATTGCTGTGAAATAGTCATTTCATTCTGATGTATTCACTATTTAACCATAATTAGAATTCAGCTATAACAGTGAATTTGAAAATATAAACTGTATTTTATTATTTTTTAAATGGCGGATCATAAAAAATTTAGCACTTCAATTCCACAGGCATGTTTAACCGATCCGGAATAAACAGAACTGAGAACCATCTTCACAGCATCTTCTCAACTGCATCGAACTTAACTATTTAACACACAAGTACCACCACGTAAGTATAACTGTGTCCTATATTCTTCATAACGAAAATGATAAATCTGGGTGATACGAAGTGTGGGATGTGGAGAAGAATTATAAACATTATTTTTTTATAATTAAAAATGCGTTGACATGGCCGTTAAAACACATTAGTGGAATTATCATTTAAATCGTACATCGCTCGTTGTTGTGCCGCAATAACCCTCCTATTATTTTTACCTTTTGTGTAAGTCCTGTAAAGAATTATTAATTAATAGTAAAAAGATTAGACTATTTAAAACTTAAACAATATCATTTATTAACAACATCAATTTATCAAAAGCACTAATTTTCAACAATATCAACTTTCAATTATTATCAATTTTCATTTAATATTTTAGCTAGGGGAGCTACGACCAGCAATATTAGATTTCAATAATTTCTATGACCTGGGAAAATGAGCACATACCTTACAGTTTAATCTTCTGCTCATCACGCTGAGTCTTGCATCCGTCTTATTGCTGACCGTACGGCCACAACTCTTTCATGTGTGGCTTGCATCTCGTACTTATAGCCAACTGCAAAACCTGCTGCACCAACACCTCGAATGAAACTTCTTTCAACAACACATTTCGTGTCAGACTTACTTCTGCAACATTTCGTATCAAAGTTACTTCTGCAACATTTTGTATCCGAGTTATGTCCACCACACTCTGGATCCGAGTCTTGTGGTTCCTTCGACGGGGGGGGGGGAGGTAGCTCCGCCCCTCTTCCCCTGGTGCTCATTGGTTCTTCTTAACCCAATGGCATCACTTGACATTTATCAAGGCCCCTCTCATCCCCTTTGGCCTGGGACACCCAAATTTTATAGTGTTTGACCTAAAAGTTCACGTTGTTGTAAACACCGGCGCCAGCCAGACTCGAGCTTTGTTAGCCGTTCTATGCACCATAAATACTGCAATAAAAATGCCTCATGTGAGGACATATTCTGGCCTCACACGAAGAATACAGTAAACGACGCTGTAATGATTGGATTTCAATCTTGCATTGAAAATATAATGCAAAACATAAAAATTCCACAAACATGTTTAACCGATCCGGCCTAAACAGAACTGAGAACCATTTTCACAACATCTTCTAAAACTGCATCGAACTTAAAAACGTTTTAATACACAAGTTCGTTCGTTACTAATTCCCCCGTGGTGAAGAGACGCCTACGCACCACGTCCACAAGATCTCCCAGGGTATCCCATGGCGAAGGGGAGAAGATTTGCAGCTTCATTTTTACAGATGCTCCCCGAAGGGCGGAAGTCTGACTTGGCATCGACATGACAGCATCCATGCCCGCTGGCGGGATTCGAACCCGTAACCCGGCAATCCAGCGATCAGATAGAAACGCATGTCCCTGACCGCGCGACCACCGGATCGGCAATACACAAGTACCACCATGTAACTGTAATTGTCTCTTTCATTCTTCATAGCGTAAATAATGAATCTGGGTGATACGAAGAATACAGTAAACGACGCTGTAATGACGACATTTCAATCTTGCAGTGAAAATATAATGCAAAGCATAAAAAAGTTACCAAGAAATATGGACATATTATTTGATTTTCTGATCGCTCATAATCAATACAATCTTCAACATTTCGTATAAGGTGGAGAAGATTGGAAAGGCACTTTGAATACAATGCAGTATTTCAAATTCCGCAGTTGCATTGAAAGTTCAAGATTTGTCTGGATTCTTTTGACAGATAGACTCCGAATGTGACTATAATAAAGGGAGAAAGCCACAGGAAAAGCAATTTTTCATGTTTTAGGGGAAGATATAAGTGGTAGCAGTATCTTTTGAGAATTCCTTGTATGACTGCAAAATGTGTTAAATCAGATATTGCATAGATGGTAAAAATATAAAGCAGAAATATTTATACACTTTCAGTATAATGTATGCAATATAACAGAAGAAATAAAATATTTGCAAATACAAAATTCATACAAAAACTGATCTTTCAACTTCAAAGGCAAATAACAACCACCTTCTTGTCGGTCATGAAGAAAAAAACTGTTATGTGCCTTTAAATCTAGTAGATCAGTTCTGTATGTATATTGTGCATGTGTTATTATTTCAGCAGTTTTTCAGTGATCATTTAAATCCTTATCATAATTGTGGATTAATCAAAACTTCGCTTATCCCTGGTATCAAAATCTAGAAATCGAAAGTTTTTCTTAAAACATCACTTCTACATTCTATATTCTTCTGACATACGAAACCTTTGCATACGTCACATAAAACCGCATGATGCGTCACGTGACACTGTGAAGTTACAACGGGTGCTTCCTCAGTTGTGACATTAACAACAAGGGGCTGGGAATATCATTCAGCGTGATACGTACAAACTGAAAATTGTAACTTATGGACAAGTGAAACGTCACACCCACTTAAAACGTCACTTAAACGATCCACTTAAAACGTCATAAGAAATACAGAAATAAAGTAATTAAATAAGTATTATTTTATCAGAATGCAAATATATCCCTTTATATTCAAGCAGAAAATGAAAGCTGGGTAAATCTTCAATACGCCAATATTCAAAAGTAAAAATTAAATTGCATTATTTACAAATATTTCAATGAATTTGATTTTTTTTACTTTGAAAAATGCTCTTTAAAGAGTTCTGTCTACGGTTTCCCGATGATATCAATAGGGAAAATTTATAACTATATTTTTGACGGTTAAGGAACAGATTTGTGTAATAATCTGTAAAACTCGCGCTGCAAGATAATGTAATCTAAAACGTTATTCAAATTTAAAAAAATGTTTCGATGTGTTTTGCGACCTAACCTAAAGTATCATGTACCAAATTTCGTAACTTTGAGTTGTTTAGATTTTTCGCCATTCGAAAAACAGACATACAAACAGACAGACAAATAAACATATTATTTTATTATGTTAGATATAATTTAAATTTCCTATTATCTTCATGACGCCTTCACTGTTTTAATTGAAGTAGTTTCCTTCACTGTTGAATTTCCTTCATTGAAGTAGTTTCCTTCATTGAAGTAGTTTCCTTCACTATTGAATTTCCTTCATTGAAGTAGTTTCCTACACTATTGAATTTCCTTCATTGAAGTAGTCTGAGGCCTTCACCGTGAATTGGAGTAGTATGCATTCACTGTTTCAATTGAAACTGTTTTCACTGAATTAGAAAAAATCTAGTTCTCAAAGATATTATTAGCAACGAATAATGTGCATTAATAATGTTATATGCGAAATTTAAAAGCATAGTTTAATATTTTGTATTGTATAGTATGTTATGATATTTACTTCAGAACAATATTGAACATAAAACTATATATGGTACTGAGGCATTTCACCAACTTTATAAATATTTATGCGCAAAAATGAATGTACGAAATGCCAAGTTCAACAAAATCAACATATTTAAAAATATTCTATACATCTAGTTCAAACAGCCTATTCCTTGTTGCAAAAATATTTTTTCTATTCTTTCTGTTATGAGAAAATGATTCAAAACATTTCCGGGTTTTGGCAGTACATTTAGAAAGCAATTCTTTTAGAAACTGGACACATGGAAGCGTAAAACGTATATTTATCTTGATCGATTCGCAGAAGAAGTTTGAATTACATATCATTGAAAAATAAAGGATCAGAAATATATGCTTCCTTTTCGGGTTGTTGTTTTGTTCTTCGGTTGAGAAATGTTAACAGCTTCCATTATATTACTTTTGGATTATCGAACACATCTGTTTTTCCTTCGTCTTTTTCATGTATTGTTGCATTTGTTTCCTCACAAAAATAGAGTAAAGGACAACCTTCATTTACTCTTTAGACGGTGCTTAATGCACTTTATTTTCTTTTCATAATCTTGGTGAAATGGAAGCAATAAATATGGATTTTAGTTTAACAGATGTTTATTCTAGTCAATCCATACATGTATGTAATTTTGTATTGTAATAATGATAACGTATATTCTCAAACATAACAGAAGGAATTATTTTATTTAATATTGAAATATTGAAAATATTATATGTTTGAGAAAAAGTATATATATATATACATATATGTGTAATTTCAATGATAGGTTAGAAATAAATTGTAACATATAAACCATAACTTAAAATATAAGATAGCGGGTATAAATTCAAATTCAAACATTTACCAAACAATTTATAACTGGGGAAAAGTAAAACGTTGCATATTTACCAAATTACATGCTATGCAAAAGTAACAAAGAATAAATATAGTTTATAAAAATATCCCAATATATTTTGATTGAAGATTTTTTAGCCCATATAAAATAGTATCTAATAAATACAATAAGCCAAAATTAAAACAAAATTGAAGTAAACATAGGTTACTACGTAAAAGAATATTTTATATATATATATATATATATATATATATATATATATATATATATATATATATATATATATATATATATATATATATTTATATATATATGTGTGTGTGTGTGTTTTCAGAATTTAAAAAAGAGTTAAAGTTGGAAACATAATTTTTACTGAAATTCATGAATGTTTAATTCAATATTAAACTTCAGTTATCAAACGGGCGGTGAAAAATAGCAATTTATACTTTTAGTAAGATTAAATTAAATCATTACTTTGAATTCAAGATCGTAATAGTGTATACAAAATCATACGTTCAACCAATAACTCACATGTTTACAGCTTCCGGTATCAACCTGTGAATAAATATCATTCTTAAACGATAACAGTATCATGCAACACTTTAAAATGATGAAACATTTTGCTTCTCAAAAATATATATTTATTAATAAATATAACATTATTATTATATTTATATATATTAATAAATATTTATTAATAAATATAAATATATATTTATTAATAAATATATTCAAAAATATATATTTATTAATAAATATTTATTAATAATATTAATAATTATTGTTTGGCGTTATTCAAATTATTATTCAGGGTCCCTTTCTAATTTAAAATTCATGTTTATCAATTTGACATTACAAATATATCTTTTATTAATCATTACGTTTTCTAAATAAACTTTTTAAATTGGTTTTGAAGTTAGACTGAATTTTTGCTTTCCTTGTCATTTGAAGACTTCTTTGGACACAGTCGTTTTCGGAAATTTCGCCAGGAGTTTCTCTGAACTGATCTATAATTTCTATAAGAGCACATTCTTCTTTTAACTCGTCGGTCTTCTCCATCTGCGAAAAGTCTGTAGCTGACTGCACTCAATTGTATATTTTTGATTCGAACTTAGATGTCTCCAACTCTCGTTTTTCTGGCTCCGCAGTCATATCTCCCATTGAGCCCATTGCCTGTGAGAGGAATTTCTTCTTCTTCGACCCTGACCATCCACAGAGAGCGTACCCTCCTTCCCCTGTCATCACTCTCTGGGACGGTCTTACGGATCCACATATTTAGCTTACCTATACTCAGGGTGAACATGGAACACAGTTTGAGCAGAGCCGGAAATTGAACTCGGGTCGCCAGAGTGGCATCCTTGCATGCAAACCACTGGGCTGTGTTACACTCTTCTGTGAGAGGAAAATATCACTGGCTGGATATGCATTGGACGTCAATGTATAAGGTCCTAAGATACACTTGATCTTTTGGTATGTGTGGACATTCTTTTTGGCTCCTTCATAAACTAATTAAAATTTAACGTCCAGTCTTGGCGTCAACTGGTCTGACACATTTACAGGAGCTACATTTACAGGAACTACATTACAGGAGCTAACATTTTATTGCACAGACTTTAACTTGAAAGTTTTCATTGCTTGATACCATAGCATCCTACTATGAAATATTCCACCTGTCATAGTCTCTCATCACAAAACTAATTTTCTTTTCAAGAAAATATCCATATTTTTCATATTTTTGAATTCATTAGGTTGCATTAAACGTTGTATATATTTCATATTATATGCAATTGACCCAAAAAAGGACTTTTCCTGAAAAAGAAACTGAAACGAAAGGCTCGTTCAGTATTCCGAATCTTTTTTCAAATGCAAAAGCTTTAAGATATTTAAACATTCCTGAAGTAAATTTTGCAAATATAGAGAAATGCACCATTTACTGGCATAATTCACATAAATCAGCAGTTAATCTACTTCCTCAACTTTAACACAATACATCTGAAAATTTTAAAAAACTGTTTAAGAGTTACCTCGAATGAAAATATATCAGAAGTATATCCGATTCACACCCACATAAATAAGAGATTGAAAAAATTCCAAAGAGAGATTTATCTTCAATTTAAGCTAGTTTTACAAGCTATCCCTCTTCGAGTTTTGCATAGCAAATACTAAGATTTAGAGATCGAACATAGAAATTCGATGCTACTTACGTACATTTTTGTACACAAAAGAGGCTGCTTGAAACCGCAGACGAATCAACAGAGGGGCATTTACATTTTAAATTGTGCTGAGCGGGGAATAAATACAGTAAAATGTGTTCCTTTCAGCTATAAAATGCGTGCAACGTATTGAGAAAAAATGCCCCTTAAAATCGTTTTAAACAAATCATTGTTTATATTAACCATTCCTTATCTTCGATTGCTAGCCAGTTTTCTCTACGATAAATTTCTAAATTTGTAATAGCGCTGGCATGTGTAATAGTTTACAAAAAAGTGTTCCACCTGTCGGAAATTTGATAAATAGGTTTAGGATTGTAAGTAAAGCATTTTAAGCTGATTCTAAAGAGCGAAACTTTATGTACGATAATTACCACTCTTCTTTACAAATTTTATATTATGAAACAATCTAGAGCATTAAAACACAAAAAAGCAGTTTAAAAGTTCATGGGCTAGCAGTTCTTTTTTTTTTTTTGTTTAAACCATGTTCATTTTTCGTTTAAGCCATTGTTTAGTTTTAAACTAAGTTTATGCGTGAGATAATCCAGTGGTTAGGTGGCATAAGGACCCGAATTCGACTTCTGGCGCTGCCTAAACTGTCCTTGAGTCTACGCGGAGTACGAGCACGTAAAATCTGTATGTCGGAAAGTTCTTCAGAAAAGTCTGCAGTTAAGTATTTGAGAATCATTAACCTACCCAAATACCGTTGAAACCAAAAGGATTTCAGTTGCCTAAACTGTCCCTAAGTCTTAATGGTTTAATAGCTTGTTATTTCAGAAATAAAATTGCCGTAAATTGGACACTTATGTTGTAAACAATCACATACATCCAATAGGACCGCATATGCCGTCCCGTCTCATTCCATGCCATTACACTATGCACCCAGATAACGGCTAATGACAATCACTAAAGTTCTTGAAATCATATCCAATATATCATTTTATTTTTTACTTCCCCTGCAATGCATGGTAATGCTTAGGGAAAGTATTGGAATCGTGTCGAAAATCGCAACACGAGTTTTCGACGGATCTACACGTATTGAGACCTCTAGAATACGAAAAAACTATTTTTAGTGTGACGTCTCTGTGTGTGTCTGTGCAATGCATGTATCCACTCTAACTCAAAACTAATGGACCGAATTTCATAAAATTTGGTATGTAAGTCACTTAGATGTGAACCTGGTGCTGATTAGTTTTTTGGTACGATTTGTTAAAACAGAACCCGCCTTTTTTGCGCAATGGCCCGTAAATTTTTTATTTATTCGCTCTAGCTAAAATACTAATTGACCAAATTTCACAAAATTTGGTAGATAAGTTCCTTGGGGGATACTCTGGTGCTGATTTTGGGTATGATTCGGAAAAGAACGCCCTGCTTTTGTTTACGAAATCGCCTGCCAAAATCGTCAAAATCTAAAAAAAAGACTAAGTAGTGTATGCTCAAATACATCAATTAAATTCTTGTTTTATACGCAATTTTTGAAGAGGAAAATAATATAACACACTCCATTATACTTTAGGACTAACCGTTCTCAAGGTATTTGAGATGTCTTGCATTTTTGTTACGCCGATTTCAGAAAAAAGTCCAATTACCAAATAAAAACAAAAATTGAATTCAAAATGCAAATTTAGTGTTATTTGTTTCAATTAAACTCAATCTAATAAATTATTAAAAAAATAAAGAAAATATGAATTTCAGTATGCAGGGAAAGTCATGTGCTGCCCACATCAGATTTTTTAATATGGTATTATATTATTAGTGAGTTGCGATTACGCTTTTTGAATAAATGAATGAAGGAATGAAATTAATCCTTATTTTAAATGCCGTGCAACGCCCATTTCATAGTACTCTATCACTCTATATCGCTGTATGCACTACATCGTATCTATATTTATAGTCTTCTTGGTACAGAAGGAAATTCGAAGGTTCTGGTTGATCGAGGAAAATTCCCTATTCTAAACAGTACAGTCAACTCTATGGCTAATCTACTAAGAAAGTATTCTATCAATTAATATACAATGAAAATATTCATATTTTATATTGTATAAGTGAAACCATTTAAATATTTTCAACAAACCACTAATATATCTTACAATGCGTCAGATTACTATCATATTAACTTATCTTTAGTTGCAAAGACTTGTTCGAATTTTCGTAAGTGAAAAATAAATTCTAAATATACTTCCTTTTCTGTAGTAAATTTCGAAAGCAGTTCTTTCCTAAACTGAACACATTGAGATAAAAAAGGTACATTTATCCTGTTCGATTCACAGAAAGGGTTTAAATTACGTATCATTTGAGATAAAAAGACAAAAACATAATACATGTCTTTTTTCGGGTTAGAAATTTTGCTTTGCGCTATTGTTTAGATATGACAAAAATATCCATTTCTATATCTTTTTCTTTTCGTTTATCGAACGCAATGATTATTACCTTGATATATATCTACGTATTGTGCTATTTCTATATAATAGACTGAAAATAAAACTAATATTTGTTTTCTTCAGACGGGTTAAATGTATATTAGATTGATAATTATAAGAACATATTGAAATATAAAGATATTCTAAAATAAATATATTTTTCTATTAACAATAAACCCATTTTCGATTTGAATGAATTCGTTGATTGAAACTCTCTTTGGAATTGAAATATTTCGCACACTGCAGATTCATCTATAAAAACACTCTAAAATAAAAAACATACTATTTTAAATAGTGGGCCATTCATTATTGGGGACGAATATTTCGCCATAATATTATTGTTTTTGCAAAAAATATGTCCTTAAAACATGTGTATCTGCTATAGATAGAGCTCAGATAATGACGGGATTTAATTTTCAATGGAAAGAGGTAATTGTACAAGAGCTAATCAAACAAGGGGATAGATTAGATTTAGAAAGGAAAATGGAAGGTTCACCAAGGATTTCCACATTCAGATCTTTTACCATTTCCAGTTCGAATATTTTCATTTTTCTTGAAACACTTATTCTTCACAATTGGATGTATATAGAGTTTTGATGACAACTATGGTGCACAAACAAAATGGAAACTTTATGTTGGCGTTAAGACTTATTAAATTATTCATAATTAACATGTCCGTAATACTGTAAAGTCGTGAAACCCATTGAGTTGTGCCGCTAATAAAACCCACCATATTATCTTTAGTGTAAGTTCTGAAATAGAATATTTATTAACATAATGCTACTCAATTAATTGCACCGTTTTTTAACTTTAAAAACAATATTATTTATAAACAACATTTGGTCAATTATTAAATTAATTACAACAATTATCATATTATTTGCGGAGGAGATTGGACATGTGAAACCAGGTAAATTATATTATCAAAATGGTCTATGACCTGCTACAATATTTGGTAAGTACATACGTCTTTGGCCATTGACACACAGCTCGTACTTTGGTTCATCGTACTCTGGCTGGTACTATTACAGTGTATATCGTACTGGTACTAACTCGAGGTGTTGTACTTCTACTCGTACTGAAGTCGATCTGTGAATACAACTGCGCATGACCTCATCATCACTGCATGGTAGCTGGAACTAACTCAAGTGTTATACTAGAGTCGATCTCTCCCCCACTTGGTTCCGATCTAAATTGGGTGGCACTTCCCGGCCGTCCAAACAGTTACCTTACACCTTTCTGGTAGGTCGGTCGGTCTGGGTCTCAACAACAACAACAACTAGAGTCGATCTCTATCGTACAACACATGTTGCGTTACTCAAGTCTGTGTGTTGCAATGTTACTTCAGTGTCTGTCTGCTGATACTCAAGTCTATCTTAGGTATTCGTTGCATCGACGTCTATATGGAATATATAGAACCTTTTGGTTGCCGCCTCTTTCCGCCTGAGGTGTGACACGCCTCCTCGGCTACCATTGGTCGACGTCAGTGTCATGCGATCAGACACCTTCCATATTGGTTAACATTTTTAACCAATCTCGCGGCTTCACTTTAGCCTCCTAGGTTTATGACCTACTTAACCTCTTGGGTCAGGGTGCTGTAAAACTGTTGTCATTCAGGCTGATGACATTGTCTGACATTACAGACATCATAAATACAAATATAAAGCTGCCTCACTAAATCTGGTCTCACAACTGATGTATTAAGCATCAAATCGTAAACGAGGTATAGTAGATCACTAAAAGTGTTCTCTTAGAGATTAAGAATTCCCCTTAAAATATCAGTTTCTCAGTATATGATATAAATAGCCTGTTATATCAATAGAGCACTCAAGTCTATCTCAGGTATTCGTTGCTTCTCAAGTCGTCTGTAACTCAAGTCTATCTTAGGTATTCGTTGCTTCGACGTTTATATGGAAAATGTAGAACCTTTTGGAAGCCCCCTCTTTCCGCCAGAGATCTGAGACTCCTTCTCGGCTACTATTGATCGACCTCAGGGCCATGCGACCAGACACCTTCCATATTGGTTAACATTTTTAACCAATCTCGCGGCTTCACTTTAGCCTCCTAGGTTTATGGCCTACTTAATCTCTTGGGTCAGGGTGCTGTGAAACTGTCGTCATTCGGACTGATGCCATTGTCTGACATTACAGACATCATAAATACAAACATAAAACTATCTCACTAAATCTGGTCTCACAACTGATATGAATTAAGCATCAAATCGTAAACGAGGTATAGTAGATCACTAAAAGTGTTCTCTCAGAGATCAAGAATTCCCTTTAAAATATCAGTTTCTCAGTATATGATATAAATAGCCTGTTATATCAGTAGAGTATTTTTGTGCCAACAGATCAGCTCTTTGATTACCCTCGCTACCACAGTAGCAAGGTATGTACTGCAGACGAAATTACTTTATTAAAGGCAGACAAAATACCTTTAAGGGATTGGAATTTCTTAATGGCTGCCGAGAAAGGTGTTTTAGTAGAATAAATTGCCTGAAATGCATCTTTTGATTCAGAAAGGATGATTACCCTAGAAAATGATCTAGATGCCATTGTAACTGGGAGAAGGCTATACGTATGCCCTCAAGATCACCATCAAAATCAGTTCTGTGCTCTCCTACTGGAACATAAATGGCAAAGAAATCAGAGTAGTATTATGCTAAATATAAGACAGCTGTAAACTATGTAACTATGAAAGCGAAGACGAAAATCATTGGAAGACTAATAGCTATACATAAGCAGACATTAAGTAAAAAATCTGATGTGGGCAGCACATGACTTTCCTTATATAATGCAATGTATTTACTACTTGTAAATGCAATGTATTTACAGCAAAAACAAAATAGCTTATTCTTATAGTAGATACTCATATTCTTTCCTAGATATTGAATTGTTGTCAATTAGTCGTTATGTTCATTGATTTAGCGTCATTTTCATCCATTTGGCGAGATTTTCTTATGTTGGTAACATTTAAAAAATTCGCTAAGTTGGTGAAATTCCGCCGAATTCGTTGCCAAATTCTCGCCAAGCGTTATGAACGGAGAAATAAGTTATTCTTACAACAGATAAATGACTATCGGCGTTCAAATACAAAACTATTATTCAAAATACCTTTTTCATGAATGGAACGAGCTAGATCCACGAAAATAAGGTCACCCAATTTATCGCATGATATTACATATGAAAAGTGAACATGTTTCTCAAAAGGAAATATTTTGTTTTTATTTTATATAATTTTTTGATATTTTTTAAATGTGCAATATCTCGAGAACGCTTCATGCTAGCGTTCTAAAATTTATGTTAATCGTTTTCTAATCAAAAATTACATAAGAAATGTCTATTTGCGTAACTTTATTAAAGGTCTTTAGTTTTTGACGATTTTTTCAAAAATTCACTTGAAAATTTAGGGGAGTTCTGAATATTCGATTGCGTATAAAAACAATAGACTTCCAGTGATTATAGAGTGATTTTTGTACCAAATTTCGTTCAAATCGGCCCATTCGTTCGTTAGTTATCGTCTCCAAAGGCTCACTGACACACACACACACACACAGACATTACTTCAAAAATGTTTGATTCGTGATCAGGGATGTCTGAAACATGCTCTCTCGTCGAAAACTCGAATTCGAATTTTTGACCCCGTCACAATACTTTACTTATACATATGTATATAAGGAAAATAAAAATTAACTATTAGTGGCTTTTTCGCCTCTAGACACCTTCTTTAAAAATAGAGTGTTCCCTATCACACAAATTTGTGCGTGTAAATGTGGTATAAAATAAAGTAAAATTACAATGTAAGCATGTTAACAATCAGTAAAAACAGAAAAATAAAGTTGTACTCGCAAAATATACTATATATAAAGCATCGCTTTGTACTCGCATAAACAGCAAAAACCCAATAATAAATGTTATCATTTCTTTTACTTCTAAACAAAAATCATTTAAGAAAAATTCAGAACAAATCTCTAAATTCAAATTTCAATCCATATACACCTCAATGCAAAAAACATGCTCTTAAAAAGCAACAGCACGGCATAGAAATCATCAAAAATTGCTGGTGAAGACATTTGGGGTTTAAACATATTCTTCATTCATGAACTGGGGTGACATCGAAAATGAGTTATATTTTCTGTAAAATAATATTGAATATTTTCTCGACTCAGCTGTTATCCCTTTGATCTGCAAATTGTTTCCATGTCTTTAAGGATTTTATATGAAAGATAGCTGTAAAAATCCAACAATGGATATGCAAAACATGCAATGCATTTTGGGTATTATGTTGGAAAGATCATATTTTCTTTTCCTTTTAAAGATATTTTAATGTTAGAATAAAATACATATCTGAAAAGAGGGATTAAACTAAAACAATAATTGAACATGATGAATTAAGTATTCAGCATGATTTTATTAAGCAAAGTCAATTAATCGTCTTCACTCACATCTACAGAGCTCAGAATAAAATATTAGAATTACTTCTAGACACTGAACTTATATAAACTTAACAATTGATAGTATAGTTATACTTAACATATTAACTAAAATTATTCATTTATTTCGTTATATCAAAAGTTAAACAAATAGAAAATAATAGATATGAATTAATAACGAATTACAAAATATTTCATATGTGGTAGCGAAATCAGTACCAACAGTATCTATTGACTCCACTACACACAACACCGTGAAACGTAATTTTAATATACCAAAAGAGAACTGTAATTAACATATTTAATTTTGTCAACATTACCAATAAAAACACCAGGTTCAAATTTTAAAGAGTTTCCCAGTTTAGGAGGATTAAATCCTAAATGATGTACAGTGAGTAAAGTAAGAAGGCAACCACAAATAACCAGGCTCATTTATCACACAAATTACTATTTATTTTAAGAATTTCAAAGCCAACATATATATATATATATAACTATTTTTCAATTTAGCAAATATTAATCAGAGCTTCACTTCAATAAAAGAACAATCCGGCTTTTTGCTCTGTCCAAATTTATATATCAAACAATAATTAATTTACAATAATCATATGATTTTAATCATGAAACTAAATTAACCATAAATGTATTTTAATCATGAGCCACTTATATTTATAGAAATTAGTTCTCATTATGCCAGTGCTGCTTCGGAATCACTGATTCCGGAAAAAGGAAAGGTTACCTGGTCTCTTAAATTACAAATTTGAAGAACTGATTCTCATCAGATAAGCACAGTTTAAGGCTGAAGCAAAAAGTTCTCAAAAAGGATGGACGAGGAATAGTCCCAAAAAATTTAGAACACAGGACTTCATCTTAGTATTGCGAGAACGCCGACCTCCGATAAAAGTACTATTCCAAACCCGGAATTTGACGACAGATTCCTGGAATAAAAAAAAAGATTTTAGAAAATTGTGCAGACGACTTAATGATGGGTTCCAGGTTCTTCTTCAAACATCTCCAGAAAAGCAGGGGCGGTTTCCTTTAGAACCAAATGCCCAACTCCGCCAGTTTAGCCATTTCGGCCAAAACCTTTGTCCTTCCCTTAGACAAATTCTTCATGCGACTCTCATAGTCGAAATCTCCAGCTCCAAGAGAGCAAACTGTGGGTCGCTCGGGCCCACTCCAAGAAAGTTTCTCCTCCGCTGCGCCTCTTCCTGATTGGACAGGCGCGCTTCTCCTAGCAACAGGCGAGCACACGTCACACATCTCGGCCAGACGCAAATCCTAGACATTCTCACGAATTCTCGACCAAACTCGCTTTTCAGTGCGATTTCAATAGAAACAAGTCTTAGCAAAAACACAGCACAGGCACGGACGAAGAGAAGGATGTTTCTCTCACAGAAAAATACAAAAAGGCTCATGGCGCATAAATGCGACATGACAGCTCTCCCCTCCTGGGAGGCAAAAACTTTCCGAAAAACAGTGAGGAAAATTTTTCTCTCACTCACAAACACAAAACACAAAAATTTACAAAGAATTTTAGGAACCTGTAAGTGTAAAATAATTTAAACCAAAATTTTGGGCGAGAAAGGTGCGTACGCCACGATTCTCAAAACAACAACACTGTAGATCTGAATGACGGGCCCTGTCATTCATCACCACAGGTAAAGACCAAAAGAAAACCAAAAAGGATGACAAGATGTCTCCACATCTTAAAGGAACCTTTACAAAAATTTCACATTTAAATACATTAGGCCAACGGCCGTACCGTGCTGAAAACACCGGTTCTCGTTAGATCACCGAAGTCAAGCAGCATCGGGCGCGGATAGTACTTGGTGGGTGACCACCTCGGAACACCGCGTGCTGTTGGCCATCTCGTGTGCGGTATCCCCGTGGTTTGCGCGCTAGATTTGCACGCTACCACAAATGCCGCCGTGTTCATGCGGAGTACGATCACGTTAAACATGTGGGTCCGTAAGTCCTTCCGAGAGGTTGGTGGTAGGGGAAGGAGGGTACGGTCCCTGTGGATGCCTCCCCCACTGGGTTCCGGTCTAAATTGGGTGGCACTTCCCGGCCGTCCATACAGTTACCTTACACCTTTCTGGTAGGTCGGACGGTCTGGGTCTCAACAACAACAACATTTAAATACATTCAGAAAAAACTTGTCAAGCACTTTGCCTGACAACACAATATCTCAATCAACCACATTGAGATCAACCAGGTGATACGAAACAAAAACATGATATGATATGAATTTACAAACTTAAACAATATAAACAATTAGAAAAAATTTCAAAAATTCAAACATTTGTCCCTTTCAAAACACACAAGTGACACAAGACAATTCTTAATTTTTCAACAAAAGATTAAATATTTTGAAAATTAATTTTTAACTTAAATTTGTCATAATCAGGTAATGAGATTCTTCACTCATTCAAAAATTGTCTCACTCTTGAGAACAAAGTCACTTTCAATATTTCAATTTTTCAATTTTTCATTTCAAAACTTTCATTTCAATTTTTAACTTTCACTTTAAATTACTTTCAAATTCAACACATTAACTTTAATTTACATTTACTTTTCAATTTTTCAACATTTCAACTTTTCATCATTTATTCAACATATTTAACATTAACTTTAATTCAACTTATTTTTGTCATTAAAACAATTCAGAATTTTCTCATTCTGACTCAACTTTCATAAATTACTTTAAATTATTCATTTATTCAAAATCATTCAATTTATCTTAAATTTCATTTTACTTTACTTTTAACAAAATCTCTCTGAAATTATTTCTAACAAGTGACCACTTCATGTCACAAAAACAAAAAATTTTACATTTAAACACATTTGTCTACTGAGAGAGAGAAAGAGGAAAAATTCTCTTGAAATTCGCGTCAGTTATGTAAAAGCAGGAACACATCCAAAGAGCAAACTCGACGGGGACTAACGAGTTGCCAAGAAGTAAAAAAGGGAGGTGTAAAAAAGGAAAAAAAAATACTCGCGTGCAGGATGCAGATGCAGCAGAAACAGGACGCCAGGACACGCCTCAGAAGCCACGGACGTCACAAAAAATTTTGGACAGCTTGCGCTGACCCCATCATCGTCATCATCATCATCTTCTTCATCATCATCATCCTCAACAGCTTCACCAGTTTCCCACCTGGCTATCACAACCCTCCTAGGTGGGCTCGGAGCAAGTTGTCGTCCAGGACTCCAGTCCTGCCACAAAGCACCGGGGCTTTTAAATTGTCAAGCTGCTTCTTCATCTGTGATCCGTGTAAATTTGTTCATGTTTGTGTCCACCAGCCAGCTTCCAGGAAAAAGGTTTGCAGCATAAAAATATGATGACTCACTGAAATTTGTGTAGATGTTTGAAAACTGCTGGTCAAAAAAAAACAACAATGTGAAATGGAATTTCAAGAGAAAAGAATTTCAACAAAACATCAGCCAAAAATTTTCACCTCTCTCAGCAACAAAGTTTCAAAAACATTTTTCAAAAGAGATCATTTACTTTTGATCTTCAAAAAAAAAATTTCATTAAATTTCAAAATTCTCAAATTCAAACTTTCCATTTTCAAATTCAAATTACTTAAATTCTTTATATTTACTTTATATTAATTTCAATTTTATTTTAACAAAATCATTTACTTTTTTTTTTCAAAATTTCAAAAAATTTCCTCCTTTTACTTAGGGGAACAACAAATACCAACACCATTTCAATTTTCATGAACTTAAACAAGTAATCAAACATTTTTTTTTTCTCACAATAAACACATCAATATAATCAAAGTCAATCAAAACAGGACTCTCGAAAAATTTTAAAGTCCAAGGAGAGTCAATTAACAAAATTACTTATTATTTAAATTACAATATAAACATTCATAACTTATGGTTCACAAAATCAATTAATTTTCTGTTTTCTTTTAACTTAATTTGCAAGATTTCCAATAATTTTTAAAAATCACAACAATTTTTTTATAAATTCTATTTTAAAAGACAATATTGAAATACAAAAACTTAAACAAGTATAAACTTAAATTTAAAATGAGATTTTTCTTGCAAAATTTAATTTCTGAAAAATTGTGAACTCAACCAAAATTTAATATTGTGAAAATCTTTGAGATCTAAGATTATAAGATGTACGTGTATTTCTGTTTGTCATATAATACTGATTTTGGTGTGGTGTATAACTATTTCTGTAGTTATTGTTGTAAATGATTCTTCCATTTCCTCTATTATCAAAGTTATTTGAATTATTTCTAGGTGTGAAATGTTGACTTTTATTAGCATGAAAGTTTGATCTAGTATGAACAGCATTTTCATTTACCCTTTTATTTGGCCAATTAAATCTTACTCTTTTCACAGTCTTTTTGTTTTGAGATTTTTCTGCAGATCTTGCTAAACAAGATTTTAGTTTCACAGAGTCTTTCTCAGCGGTGATCACAGGAGTAAGTTTATTCGACTTAGAGTTCAGTTTTTGACTTTCAGTAGTTTGTTTTGAAAATTTTTGCAATTCTTTTCTTCTTGGAGGTAAAAGAGTCAGTCTGTTCACATGAACCAGTTGTTCATTTTTGGGATTCATCACATGTTTTATAAGAAAATTCACTGCAGATGTTTGTTTTATCACTTTAAAGGGACCTCTATTAAATGAACTCAACTTTCTTGATTGACCATGAGGCAAAAAGGGAGTGTATAAGTACACTAAGTCATTTACTTTGATATTGGGTATCTTCGCTTTCTTATGCTGTTGTAAAATTTGTGAATTTTCAGCTTTTTCCAAGTTACTTTTTACCACATCATATGTTCTTTTCAGTCGGAATCTCAAGTCCTCTCCATAATCATATGTTGATTCATATGTCGGAGGTTTAAATCCAGCTATCAAGGTATTTGGGACTGTCAAATCTCTTCCATAGAGTAAATAAGCAGGTGATTCACCCGTAGAAGCATGTATGGCATTTCTATGCGCTAATAAAGCAAAATGAATCAACTTATCCCAATTTTCTTTATCGTTATATGCAATATTTTTCAAGGATCTGACCAAAGTACCATTTAATCTTTCAACACAGCCATCTACTGAAGGCATATAGGCAGTAGTAGTATTCTTTATTATTCCCAATTTTTTATAAAAGCATCTTGCTGTTCTAGAAACAAAATTCGTCCCTTGATCTGAGACGATGTATTTAGGTATACCATGCTGAGCCATGTAGTGCTCTAAGCAATTTAAAATATCTTCAGTTTTAATTGAAGCCAAAGGATATGCTTCAGGCCATCTGGTAAAATAGTCAGTTATCACAAGAATAAATTTATTTCCAGATCTTGATATAGGTAATGGTCCAACACAATCCATGGCGATTCGCTCAAATGGATATGTGGATTTTGAAAATTTTTGGATGGGTGCTTTGTTATTTCTAAAACCACGATTTACCACACAAATTTCGCATGATGACACATAATTTTGGGTTTGGGAATACATTCCCTGCCAAAAGTATTTTCTACTCACAGAAGCTAAAGTTCTTCTAAATCCACAATGTGCATAAGTAGGGCAATCATGATGTAACCATAAAATTTCAGACACAAGTTCTTGTGGAACAACAACTCTTTCTTGTTCTTGGTGTCTACGTTTAGGGTACCTATGTGTACACCATAAGATATCATCTTTTCTAAAAAATACCAAAGTTTGTGGGTAAGGTTTTATGTTCTTATCTAAAAGATCTATAATTTTATTGCATCTTGGGTCAGATTTTTGAGCATTTTTAATTCTAATGAGCAAAGTAGGACAAGTAAATGTTTGTTCCAATTGACCACTTTGTATGTTATTTTCATTTTGAATTTCACTTTCACCACTATCAACGGCACAGATTTCATTTATTTCATTTGCATTGGCAGGATTCAAATTGACTTCTGATTCTCTTCTATTGCTACTATTATTACTGTTTACATTCCTTTGATTTTCATTGTTGAAATTTGGAAAATTCTGATTTACATTTTGAAAATTTTGATTAACATTGTTTATCACTTTATATTGTGATACAATTCTTTGTGGAATATTCTCAATAGTATTTGTACATTCATCTACATTTCTTGAAAGATAATCAGCAACCAGATTTGCTTTACCTGGTTTATGTACTATTTGGTAATCAAATTGTGATAGAGATGCAATCCATCTAGCCAATCTAGATGTAGGATCTTTTAATTTAAATACAAAGGACAGAGAGATCTGGTCGCAAAAAATTGTGAAAGGTTTTCCAATTAAATAGTGTTTATAATAGTTAGTAGCCCATACAACGGCTAATGCTTCTCTTTCGACAACACTGTATTTACATTCAGCTTCATTAAGTTTTCTGCTTGCATAAGATATTGGATGCAAGATTTTGTTTTCATCTTCTTGGGACAAATAGCAACCTAAAGAGTGATTTGAAGCATCAGTGTGTAAAATAAATGGTTTTCTAAAATCTGGAAGAGTCAAAATTGGTTTTGACAAAAGTTTTCCTTTCAAAATTTCAAAAGATTTTTGAGCTTCATTTGTCCAAATAAATTTCTTTTTACTTTCATTATTCTTAGTCTTCAGTAAATCTGTTAGTGGAAGGGTAAGTTCAGCATAGTCTTTTATGAATTTTCTATAGAATCCAGTGAGTCCAAGAAATTGTCTCACATTCTTAATTGATTTAGGAATTTTGAATTTTTCTACAACTTCCAAATTATGAGTATCAGGTTGTACTTTTCCATTTGATACTAAAAATCCAAGATACTTAATTGTTTTTCTAAAAAAATGGCATTTAGATGGCTTAAGCTTCAAGCCATGTTTACTTAATCTTACAAAAATTTCTTCTAGTTTTTTCAAATGTTCTTCGAATGTTCTTGAAGCAACAATAATGTCGTCAATGTAAATTCCAGATATGCCAGCCAGCACCAGAGACATCAATCTCTGAAAGGATGCAGGCGCATTCTTAAGACCAAATGGAGTTCTGGTCCATTCAAAGTGTCTGTCAGGTGTTGAAAAAGAAGTTTTTGGATAATCATCAGGATGTAAACACAATTGATAAAATCCACTGGTTAAATCAAGAGTCGAAAAATACAAGGCTCCAGACAAATTATCTATCAATTCCGATATATTTGGAATTGGAAAGTTTTCCACTATTGTTATCTTATTGAGCTTTCGAAAATCCGCTACTAAACGATAACTTCCATCAGGTTTCTTAACAAACAGCACAGGAGTATTGTAAGGAGATATACTTCTCTGAATTATCTTGGCGTCAAGCAACTCATTCACCTGGCGCGAAAGTTCTTTCTGTAAATTATGAGGTATTCTGTATGGCTTCTGTCTAACAGGTATGTTAGATTCTAAATTAATTTCATGAAGTATGGTGTCACATCCAGACAATTCTTTCATATTCTTGGCAAAAACATGTTTATATTTACTTAGTAATTTCAAAAGTAGAGTTTTCTGAGCATAGTTCATATGTTTCAAATCAAAATCTCCTCCCCATGCATCAAATGTGTCATTCTCCTCAATACAGTTTTCAATGTCAATTCTATTATTTATGTCAATATCAGCTTCATAGATGTTTTCGAAAGTTCCTAATTTCATACCTTTGTTTATGTATACACACTTCTCTGATGGATTTGCAATTTTTGCATACAAAAAGTCATTTTCAGGAATTTTATGAATACTTCTAGCAACGAAAATTTTGTTTGCAGAAAATTCTTTACTATTGATAGGTTCAAGTAAAATTGTCGTGTCTTTCTTAATTTTATAATTTCTTTTTAATTTAACAAATGACTCAGAAAAAGGTTTCAAAACACATTTCTTAAATGCTTTGGCAATAGCCAAAGTATTGTCCTGTTGTGAACTTCCTTCATCATGTTTATCACAACTTGTTTCAAAAATTTCATTATCACTGGTATCGTTTTCTGTCAAAGATCTGTTTGTATGTACATAATCATTCATCTGCATTTCATGTAAATCATTTTCACATTCATAATTTGATCTTTCATTCACATTTGCATCAAAATCAGTCGACATCTCTAAATTCATTGTGGAAATTGTTTTGTTCAAATAAATATCCATTATCACACTTATTTTCATATCCTCTAAAATTTCTTGAAAAATTTGTGTCTTTGGATCTATAATCCACATCATTTGTGAAATTGTAATTTCTTCTATTACATTTATAATTTATTGCATTGCATTCAGATATTTCAGGTTGAACATCTTTGTGTCCAAAGGTAATGGTCACATTATTTTTATGCAGAAAGGTACTTCCTAAAATCATGTTGTATTCATTCGGTGCAGGAGTATTTAAAATGCAACATTCAATCACAATATTGTCTTTTCCAACGGACAAAAGAAAAGAAGCTTTCTCATCAACCCAAACATCTTGATCTCCAACTCCCTTCACAATAATGGATGTATGTTTTATTTGCACTTTTCGAGGATCAATTTTCTGTAAAGTATCTCTATAGATAATGTTTATAGAACTTCCAGTGTCAATTAAGGCATTCAATTTGACATCTTCAACAAAAACTGAGATGACCGGAAAATTTTTCTGGCAAGGAGCTTTAATTTCCGTCATACAACTAACCTCAGAATTTGATCTATTAAAATTTGGAGATTGAAAATTTTGTGTTCTGAAATTCTGTCTTCTAAATTGTCTTCTATTACTAAATCTATTATTAAAATATCTGTTATTTCTTCTATATCCATAATTATTGAAGTTTTGAGATTTATAATTGTCAAAAGGATTCCTAAAATTTGAAAAATTTCTTCTCTGGAAATTTGAATTTCTATTAAAACTGTTACGAAAAGGTCTTCTAAATGATTGAAAGTTCTTTCTTGGAGAATAATTTTGATATGGACTTTTAACATACCACTCTTCTTCCTGTGAGGCAACTGGAGTTCTTCTTTGACTGAAACGGTTTCTATTGTCAGTTCTTCTAGATGGTGTAGAAGTTTTGAAAGATGTTGATGGTTTATGTTTCTTCTTTACTGGAATATCTTCCCAATCTTCTTCTTCTTCCAGTTCATTTTCCTTGTATCTGCTTGTAGAGGGCGTATCCAAGAAGGATTCTTCGAAACTGGAATTGCTCTTTTCCAGATCTTCTTTTATTTCATTCAGTCTTTTCTTTCTTTTTTCTGAGTTCTCACTGAATTTTCTTCTTAATTTGTCAAATTCTTTCTTCTTTAAACTTAATTCTTTCTTCAGTTCTTCAATTTCTTGTTTAGGGTCATTTTCAATTCTCACAGCATTTACGTCTTCTGTCATTTCTTCCAGCACTTCATTTTGCACTTCTTCTTCCAATATGGCTATCTCTTTAGCAGCTTCAAATGACTGTGGGTTTGCAGATAACACAACTTTTCGAATAAGGATCTTCAATCCTTTCTTAAATGAATTGAGCAAAATAGCAGTTCTCAGGGAATCTTCACTGTCAGACACAGCATTTTGTGGAAAAGCCACATAGGATTCAGCTTCTATGCGGTTCGCATAATCTCTTACCTCTTCGTTTATCAGTTGTTTACAATTTACCAGGGCAGCAACATTCTTAGCAATATTCTCTTTCTTAGTAAAATTGTCCTTGAGTGCGCTGACAACTTCAGTAAAATTCGTGCTTTGATTCAGTTTCGGAATGGATTTGATCAGTCTTTCAGCACGACCAGACAACTTCAGTTTCAAAACAAAAATTTTATCTCGATTAGACCATTCGGCGTGTTCAGCGACAAGAAGGAATTTTTCCAAAAATTCGTGAAAAGATTCATTTGCATTGCCAGCAAAACCTGGAATGGATCCAAGGAACTGCGATCCAATTCCAACTTTAACTTTATTTGAGTCTCTGACAGCGGAAGCTGATCTGCCAGAACTTGGAGAAAGTCGTGGTGGAGACACCGAAGGCACACGGTTACTACTATTTGGTTGTGCAGAGGAGTCTCTACTCCTGCTTGCACGAGAATTCTTACTATTTCGAGGCATTTTGCAAAGATTATCACAAAAATAGTTTCACTTTCACAGTTTATTTCGAAAATAATTTCACTTTCTATCACTCACTTATGTGTAAATAGAGCACCGAAAAAACACTATGTGTAACTTTTTCACTTTCTGTTCATTATCATGAACTTCGAATCACTTTTGTATGTGCACAGAACGATTGTATTCACTTTTCATAAATGTGTGTATGCACTTTATGTATTTACTTTTCAATGTATGTGTATTTGAAAATTTCAATTTACTCATATATATCATATATCATACAGAATTTTGTGTATTTATGTATGTCAAATATAAACCAGGAAATATACATGCAACAAAATAATATGCAAAATGCAAATTCAACATGCAAATAATACTTTTGGTGCTTCTGGGCTTATGTGCTTCTGCACTTATATTTACTATATGACACAAAAATAAAAATTTTTCATGCCCATTAACTCAAATATTCTGCACCACAAAAAGAACTTTTCAACTTACTTTGAAAATCTGCACTATTTTTACACATAATCAAACAAAAATTTTCTGCACTCCTTCATAAAAATCACTTACACTCACTGTAATACTCTGGGAAAGGGAACAGGCACCAATTTGTGGTAGCGAAATCAGTACCAACAGTATCTACTGACTCCACTACACACAACACCGTGAAACGTAATTTTAATATACCAAAAGAGAACTGTAATTAACATATTTAATTTTGTCAACATTACCAATAAAAACACCAGGTTCAAATTTTAAAGAGTTTCCCAGTTTAGGAGGATTAAATCCTAAATGATGTACAGTGAGTAAAGTAAGAAGGCAACCACAAATAACCAGGCTCATTTATCACACAAATTACTATTTATTTTAAGAATTTCAAAGCCAACATATATATATATATATAACTATTTTTCAATTTAGCAAATATTAATCAGAGCTTCACTTCAATAAAAGAACAATCCGGCTTTTTGCTCTGTCCAAATTTATATATCAAACAATAATTAATTTACAATAATCATATGATTTTAATCATGAAACTAAATTAACCATAAATGTATTTTAATCATGAGCCACTTATATTTATAGAAATTAGTTCTCATTATGCCAGTGCTGCTTCGGAATCACTGATTCCGGAAAAAGGAAAGGTTACCTGGTCTCTTAAATTACAAATTTGAAGAACTGATTCTCATCAGATAAGCACAGTTTAAGGCTGAAGCAAAAAGTTCTCAAAAAGGATGGACGAGGAATAGTCCCAAAAAATTTAGAACACAGGACTTCATCTTAGTATTGCGAGAACGCCGACCTCCGATAAAAGTACTATTCCAAACCCGGAATTTGACGACAGATTC